>JAQFZO010002901.1:0-10992 GCA_034695885.1 Geophilus flavus | reverse complement strand
GTTCTTTGGTTTGTTGGTCTCTGTGTTGGTGGGTTGGTTGTTTGTTGGTGGTGGTGGTTGTGATATGTTTGTTTTGTTGGGTTTAAAGGGGTTTGTTGGGATGATTGTTGATTGTTGAGTTTGATAGAATGGAAAAGTTTGTTTTTTACTCTGTTAAGAATGGGAAAATTACAAATTGTTGTTTAAAATCAGCCAATAATAGAAAACTGTTTTATACTGACTCATTATATACATTTAAAAAATTGATTTATTATTGTTTGTAAATTTGAATTATTACATTGTAACAATTATGGTGGAAAATGTAAAATATGTTTTGTACCCAGAAGTCAGCGAAGAACACAAAAATTCATTTATTGTTATTTCTAAGTTTGAATTATTACATTGTAACAATTATGATGTTACAGGCATTGTTATGGATGCAGGATGATTGTGTGCTGAACAATTGGTCATCCAGTTTTCTTGTAGAATCGGTTTTTTTGGGTTTGTTGGATTTTGTGTTGGAAAAGTGACCAAAAATGGGTTTGGGTGTTGGAAATTTTGGTAGAGTGAATTTTATGTTTTTTTTAGTGAGGAAAATTTTTGATTTTGTTTTTTGGATTGATAAAAGTTATGTGGTTTTAAAATTTGGGCAATTGAACATTTTTTTTTTTGAACTAATTATTTTGGATTATTTTTCCCTCCCCTCTGCATCTAAGTTTTAAAAAAAAGTCTGGTAAATTGGGGTCATTAAATGGAGAATTTGACCTCAAAAAAAATGGTCCAAAAATTTAGAAATTTTTGAAAACAAATTTGATGACAAAAATATATTTTTTTGGTCCAAAATTTTAGTGTCTGATCACAAAATTAAAAAATTGATCAAATTGGTCAAAAAATTTGTCCAAAAATCTGGAAAATTGACAATTTATGTAAAATACATTTTTTATTTTTCTTGGTCCAAAATTTAAAAAAATTTCACTTTTTAAATTTTTTTAAAAAAAATTCAGTTTTATAAAAGAAAAATTATTTGAGAAAATAGAACAGAAAGAAAGAAAAAAACAATTGAAAACATCATTAAATTACACAAATTTTCATCTCCGGATGAACATACCAGAAAATTAAAAATTAATCACTGTGAATAATTCAAAACCTACAATTGTTTATCGATCAATTAATTTTTAACTCCACTCAACATCATTTCCCCATTACCTAATATTAATAGCCTCACACCCCTCCTCCCCAACCCCACCAAAAACCTCCCAAAAAACCCAAAAAAAACCCAAATAACCCCAAATAACCCCCAAACATCCCAAAACAACTCCAAAAACCCTCGAAAACTCTCCGAAAACCCCCTCAAAATGCAATGGTTGCTCCCACTTTCCTTCACCCCCCCTCTATTAATATCCGGCAGCGTGTGATTGGTCGGCACTTTCCACTGCAACACTGGGGTGAGTCGCGTTGCCATTAAACAGGTGGAGGAAAGAGGGAGAGCAGTCGAATCGAAGTGGCAGAAGGGAACACAGCTGCGAGTCTGCGACCGTGCAGCGCTGACAGTGCCTAGTGAGTGTGGGGAAAGGGAACGTGAAAGCACGGCATCGCAGTTAACAACATACCGGATAATACGTGGAATATCGCGGCTGAAAATCAACGCATTTTCCCCTCAAATTTACATAATCGCAGTCACACGGTAAGAAAATATGAAAAACATATCATTTCACTTTTCGGCTTTTTCGGGTTTGTTGTACAGATTTTTCGGCTTTTTCGACCAATTGTTGGGATGTTTGGGTGGCGTACTAAGACACATTTGGATGTTTTCGACTAAATACCAGGTTGTTTCATAGACATGTGTTTGGGGTTGTTTTTTCAGATAGTCTGATTGTTGTTAATTTTGTTAACAATTACTTACATCTTTTTAAGAATGATCTAGCGTATATTGTTAGACACTAGATAGACATGGGTGATCTGCATTTGTTTACGTAGTCTGAATGTTATGTTAATTTCGCTAACGAGTACTCCGGTTTTTAAAAACCCGATCAGTTAGTATGGGTAAAGTCATATCGTAAGAATGATCATCATACATTGTTAGGTACTAAATAGACATGGTGTTTTGGTATTGTTTTCCAGTTAGTCTAAATATTAATTTTGTTAACGAGTACTCGCGCGTTTAAAAACCCGATCAGTTAGTATGGGCAAAGTCATATCGTAAGAATGATCCTGCATGATGAACACCCTACGTACAATTTTTTTTTCACCATACGCTAACCCCATTGTTGAATTTTTAAAATTTTTGAATTTTTTGATCCTTGTGGGGTGAGCGGGGATGTTTGTCGGTTCCATTGCACCTCGCCGCGCCAGGCCATTGCCCGGGATGTGTGTTGCAGGGTGTGAAGAAGATTCCGAAAAACTGTTTCTCGATAAGAAAGTATCGTTACATATATAACGATACATATAACTTTACAGTGGGTGGGTATTCCGGTTGTACGCGCCGCGTAGGACCTGACAAAATACAAACATCAAAACTCAAACAAAAATATCAATTTCAATTATATCGAAAAACCCCGGACGGGGAGGGTAGTTATCTTCGAATAGTTATTCATCGATTACGGTAATGAAGTGCAGTGCTGATTGAGCTCATTAGTGCTGTGACACAGGAGATTGAACCGGGTTCGCTGTCTAGGGCTGCAAGGACGAGGTGATTCAAGGTCTCAGCCACCATGGCTGACTTTCCCTTTAAGTCTACAGTAATACTTAACATCGGGTTCAATTTTTTTCTGTTTTTTTCTATTTTTCTACTCTCCACAACCCCGGTTTTAAGAGGGTTTATGTTAAAGTTGATGGGGGAAGGTGTTTGAATGGTTTTTTTTTGGTTTTTTGTGCTTTTTAGGGGGGAAAATGACAGGTCGAGTTAAATGTTTGTGTTGAAATATATGAAAAAAAATAGAAAAACCACATGTTGCTTTTTGTCGATTGTCGATGGGTGGAAACATCAGGTGGGTGTTTTTCTTGAGATTGATTTTTTAAGGTTTGGTGAGAGTCAAGGGTTTTTAAGGGTTTGTTTTGCTTTGTTTCGATTTATGAGAGATTTTGGCTCTTGTTTTGATAGAAAACAATTTTTTTCCCGTCAAATTTTTTAACAAAAAAAAATTTGGGAAAAACTTTTTTTAGAAGTCAATTTTTGGGTGTTTTGGACCTCAAATTTTCATTGTTTCATGTCCAATTTTTCAACAAAAAAAATTTTTTTTACCCTAAATTTTTCAACCTAAAAATTTTCCAAAAAAAAGTTTTTTGGAGAGTCAATTTTTGGGCGTTTTAAAACCAAACTTTTCATTGTTTCATGTCCAATTTTTCAAGAAAAAAAATTTTCATCCAACCAAGGAACCTCGTGTTCTAGTCTCCAAACATGGCACACACGAAATAATAAATAAATATATGAAAAAAAATCAAAAAAATCAAAAGGAAAATGTTGAGCCGAGTGGAATACGTGCTTGGCAATTTAATCCGGGATCAATTGCTTTGAGCGCAAGCAGTGTGATTAGCACATATCATTGAGGTGTCAAGTTTGTCACTCATTCCTTCTCATCATTGCAGCTGTGCCCAGCACAACTCACTTGTTAACCATAAAACCAACCCTTGTTTTCTTCCAATCACCCATCAAAAAGGATGAGAAAAAAAAGTTTTTCTGATAGTCGTTTTTTGTAAGTTTTAAAACCCGTATTTTAATTTTTCCACGTCCAATTTTTCAACCAAAAAAAATTTTTATAAAAAAGTTTTTTTAGTGTCAATTTTTGGGTGTTTTGAAACACACATTTTCATTTTTTCATGCTGAATTGTCCACAAAAAAAATTTTTTTAAACCCAGATATTCTGAATTTTGTCAAATTTTTCAACAAAAAAAAATTTTTTTTTAAAAGTTTTTCAGGGAATTAATTTTTGGGCTTTTCAAACCCCCAATTTAAATTTTTTCAAGTCCAATTTCCAACCAAAAAAATTTTTTTTTCTTGATCTTATATTTTGACTTTTCTTTCTCTTGCTAAATTGAAGATTGGTAAAAATTCTTATATCCAACTGCAAGCAGTTTGCCAGAATGACAGCAAGCAGAATGAAATGCTTGAGGGGTTGTGAGTGCTGCCCCCTACTTCAATGATTGAAAACCTACTGTTGGTGCCTCTGACAGTTGACCCCTAGCGGTCGATCGAGGCAGATCGGTGCCTCTCGAGACGTGTGTGCAGATTACTAGTCGAGTTTTCCCTCTCACTCACAAACTCCACCCGCTGTTTGATATACAAATTTGATCCACACCGATCATTCGTGGACTCTTCGCATCAATTTCTTTATTCCCCTGGTTTCTCGCGGTTTCCCAAAAATATTGGTTAGACCAACAATGTATAAACAGCTTTGTTGCAACAATAAAAATCCACTAAAAAAATCTTCTAGTTTTGAAAGACCAACAATATATAACAATAGCTTTGTTGCAACAATTAGTTAGACCAACAATAACAGCTTTGTTGCAACAATATAAAAATCAAAATTCTTCGAAAGAGATACCAACAATGTATAAGAATTAAAATTCACTGAAAACACAAATCAAAATGAGCTTTCTTTTGTTGTAACCAGAATGAATTAGAACAGAATGTAAACATAAGTAAGCTTTACTGCTCGAACATTTCATACAGCATAGCAACTACAGAGACAATGTGTAACCATGTAAACATACTACAAGTAACACAATATAAACAATGCAATCTAACATCGTTATGAGGATACCCTGTATCCTCAACAATGCTGACTAAAGCTCCATATTTGGATGAGACATATAAACTAAACTACGCAGCTTCGTGGACTCCGTGGTTTTCGATCGAATCAAAATATACGTAGATAAAAAAAATTGCGATGTTGTCTTAATGGTAATTACCATGTTGTGTTCATCTTGTCATGTCGGGAATCACCGTGTGACATGTGATGTTATCATCCCACATTGTCATGTCGGGTTTGCGAAGTTGTTTCTTGTGCTCAGCCAGGGGTGTAATTCCACTCCCAGTCACATTACAAACTGAAAAATATATAAAAACCAAAAAAGAAAAAAACAATGTTTGCTTTTCCAGACATGTCACTGCCTTTTCACTCTCTTTCTTCATTTAATTAAGAATTTTTTGATTTTTTTTAAAAAAAAAAAAATTTGAGGATTGTGTGATTAAAATACATTGTTTCATTTATAACTCTTGATTGTTGGGCATTTGTGATGCATTAGTTTTTGTAGAGAGAATAAACAAAGAAAAATACTGGTTGGTTGGTTGGTTGGTTGGCTGGGCTTTTGGGTCTGGGTGAAGGTGAATTGAAAACCTGAACCTTGGGATTGTAATTGGAAATACCAGACTTCTCTATTTCTGCTTCACCACAGGTGCAAGTGAAGTGAATCCCACCAACAGTGAGCCCAGGAACCATCATACACAGTGGGATTTTTATCAATCTTTTTCATTTCCACTGCCTGTGAATCATGGGTGGATGGATGAAGGAAAGGAAGAGAGACCGGTGAAATCCCGCCGTTAATTGCGCTATCCGAAAGAAGAAAAATTTGGAATTTTTGTAATGAATTTCCAACTATCTGACTGAATTTGGCACAATTTTAGATGCATTATTGCAGTTGTCATTGTTGTAATTGCACTACCTAGGAAACAGTTTTTTAGATGCATTATTGCTCTTGTCATTGTTGCAACTGCACGCCTATATTGCCATTGTTGTAGTTGCATTATTGCAGTTGTCATTGTTGCAATTCCACTAACTAGGAGAGTTTTTTAGATGCATTATTGCACTTGTCATTGTTGCAACTGCACTACCTAGAAAACGGTTGTTAGACAGAAGAGGCCTATGTTGCCATTGTTATAGATGCATTATTGCAGTTGTCATTGTTGCAATTCCAATACCTAGTAAACAGTTTTTAGCTGCATTATTGCAGTTGTCATTGTTGCAATTTCACTACCTAGTAAACAGTTTTTTAGCTGCATTATTGCAGTTGTTATTGTTGCAATTACACTACCTAGGAAACAGTTGTTAGAGACAAGAGACCTACATGGCAATTTGCATTCTTTTCTACGAATTCGAAATTCTTCTGATTTACTTACATATGTATAAACGAAAAGACACAAAAAGTCTATTCGTAATCTTATGCTCATGAGAGGGATGTGATGTCGTCATCGACAAAATTCATCGAAACCCGAGCCGATCGATGACTACCATTTTTTTTTCTCTTTACTTTTTATATTATTGGAAATTTCCATTTACGAGGAAAAATCCTCTTAAAAAAAAAAAAGTGGTAATTCGATTAAAATCTACACATTTTAACTGCAGGAATTTCAATTTACGTCTCTCTCCGGTTCGAGGCTTTTCTATAAAACCCTCGAAACCCATCATCCGGCAGTTTTGATCTCTTCTTTTCGTCTTTTCCGCAGACAAAACTCATAATTTCTGTATAGTCCTATAAAAATCCTCATACACTTTATACGGATTTTGATCAACATTCTCTTGATTTATCACCAAAACGAACAAAGATTTTTTTTTCTTCCTCTTCTTCACATCACATCACTTCACATCAGACAAAAGATACTCGACCGAGTCATTAAAATAAAAATCAATAAAACAACCGGAGTTTTACTGTAGTTTTTGAAATATGTTGAAATCCGACAGCGACAAACGGAAAATACGTGAATTCTGTCTTCTGACGTCATAATGTCGGTGTAGTATTTTGGAACAAAAGAATAATGATGATTCTGCATGTTTTTAAGTCTCGAGTTCATGAACAATGGCATCAAAGACGTCAACTGGACTTTTAGAATTGATTCACTCAGATATGGTGCTTGTGACATTGAGTAATTGTTATCGTAAACATAGTCGTAGGCCATTGCGCTAACAAGTAAGTTCATCATTTTGTGGCGTTTTGTTAATTTTGTTACCGCAGTGAACACCCACATGGGGCAATTTGAGTTTACGTGCATGCAATTTGGCTTATTTGGAGCTGGTTTTACATTTCAAAAGGCAGCAGAAGCTGTACTGGGTGATACAATACACGTATGTGGATACGGAAACCCGGAAGGTCCGGGAACGTATCGCACGTTCCATCTTGCAACTCAGACTTTTCCCTCCTTTCCTCAAAAACTCAGATCGCTGCACTTTTCCATCATCCGCCGTTAAGTCCATCCAGCATTTACAGAATCAGTGGACTACAGTATCTCTCTTCTCCGATACTTACACTTTGCTTGACCGAGGTGTTGGAGCAAGATCTGGCGTGAATATCTCGCAGTCTCTGTGTCGCTCGAGTGCTATCGTGAGAAGTTGGTGGGCATGCGGGCAGCTGTTTTTCAGCCAATTCCTTCAGGTTGACAGGATATTCGGTGCAGACAAGAAAGGATAGTAGTGACCACTCCTGGAACCCATCCAAGAAGTGCTCTTAGATAATAAAAGTGAAGTAGTGTACAGACACACGCTCCCTCCTTCGCTCGAGTGTTTTTTTTGTCTGTGAAATTGGGAGGAAAGAAGTGGATACCTTTTAAAAACAATTGCTTCTTTTTCTTATATGTACAAAGTTAACCCTTAAATACTGTCTTTCATTGGATGTGAAAGCGGTGTTAAAAGTAGAATGATATGGTTTGCGAGTTTTTACTACTTTTCTTTCTCTCTCTTCGCCTTTTGGGATTATTTAGGGTTTAATGGAGTGGAGTTTTTGTTTTATACTCTGGAAACAAATAGATGAAGTGTTTTGTTAGGTTTAACTTAGTCGAAGGGGTTGTAAAATCTTCAAGTCACCTGTTATTTTTATTTTTATTTTTTTGTGTTAAAGTTTGGTGGTTATTTACTCAATTTGTTGTAAACTTCCTGTTTTTTTTTTTTGTTTTTGGTTATTGATTTTCAATTGTTTTGAAATTAGAGTCGAAGATGCGTGCAGAGTACTCTGTACTCCGGATGTTGACTGAATAGTCTCTATAGACTGGCCAAGGTGGATAAAAAGATTTGAATTATTCAGGGAGTGACTGATTTGTGCAACAATCTGGGAAAAATTAAGTTTTATAATTGTTGTAAAAAAAATTTCTAAAAATTTACAGCAACAATTAATTACTATATATCTTATTAATCTAAATTTACAAGACAATTGTGTAACAATGTACCTGTCATGCATTTGAATTTGGCACAATTTATGTACATTATTGCAATTGTTGCCAAAGAGGCTCATTGGTTACATTTGGCAATTTCAAATTTTGGTCCAAAAGTCGATCTTACGCCTGTAGTATACACTGATTCAGTGTCCGCTATGGACTTCGCCAAGAATGAGATAGAAAACAATCGCTCAAAACACATCGATATTCGTTTTCACTTTATTCGCGATTGGCTGAAAAGAAATTATTTAAGATTGAAACAAGTGCCACGTGTCGAGGATCGAATCCATCGACTTTTACAAATATCTCTGTAATATTTAAATAATAAAGTCTTTTTATTATTTCCTTAAAACCTGTAGTAGTTCTTTAGTACAATTAGTTTATCCTAGTCTTAAATAAATTACAGTGACTAAGAATAAGCCATTCCCGTCACAAGCTGAACGTAGCAGACATTTTAACCAAACCTCTGTTGGGCCCCAAGATTAATTTTTTTTTTCCATTTTGCTCGGGCAAATTTTTGCGTGTCTAACTTTGGAGGTCCAATTTTGGCACCGGTTGTTTCGCTCGGTCTTTTACGGAGGTTGGTTTTGAAATTAATGAGGAGTATTGTGCACTTTGGGGCTACTCAGAGTTGGAATTTTATCAGTGCATCACATCTACATATTCTTTTCTTGACGTTCAAATTCATCAAAACAACCTGTGACACCTTTTCATGCGTGCACAAAAGAGTTTCCACCTCCCACATAGAGCATAAACAAGGTTTTATTCAAAATTGGCCATTAAAAAAAAAAGAATTTTTCAAAAATGAACTTTGAATTAAGTAAATGAGACAGGTCGAGGATTGTGCTTGTCACAGTCATCAAGCAAGTTCATGACTGCACTTCTAAAATCCTTCATACACCTGGCAGCAGTGGCTTTGACCTTTTATTGTCGCTCTGCCATAAAAATCGTATTTCATTGTATTGTCCCGTGTGACGTTAAAGCTGCCGGCTGTTTCAGAATGCAAATCTCACTTTTAGAAAATTTCTGGTGGGCCAGCGTGGATGATTCTATGAATGCTAGCCACATTTGGACATATTTGAAATTTTTACTCAGGATTTTATTGTTACCAATAAGAATATCAAAATATCCTGACTTTGTAAACACCAGGACAATGCAGCATTAAGAAATATAGGTATCTTAACGAGCAATAAGTGTGCGACAAGAGAGGTCCTCCCGGGGCAACAAAATAGGGTTCTTCGTCTCGTAAGAAAGAGTCGATTCTTGAAGACGACTTCGAATACGGAGAAGTTCTCCATTCATGTAGGGAGATAACAGGTAGACCGGAGACTTCTTCGATAATGGTTGATCAAGTTACATGGCGGAAATCTCGTCGCCAAAAGCTTCTTGTTGATAAACCTTAATCCAAAACAACTTCGCTTCTTCAATCTCCGCAAAAATGCCTTTGAAATTCCATAAACGCCTGCTAACAAACTTAGGCATCTAAAATTGGCAAGCAGATTCTTCCATATACACTCCGGCTTTCTAAAAGCCAACAATATAATTCCCTCGTATCCTTCTCATTTGCTTCGCCTCATCCACCCGAATACCAAGGGGTTTGTCCATAACCAATGCCAAGCCTGTTGCATACATACCTGTTGAACCCCTGCATTTGTTTACCTGCCTTTAACTCAAGTTGGAAAATGGACCGTGACGGAGTGAGGCCAAGAGGAAGGGCAGGCAGTAAGGGAAAGGCAGCTGCCTCGCTCTACGGCCATACACAAAGCTTGTCATAGGGGCCCCGGTGACAAATGTAGGTTGGCAAAGTTTCTTCTTGCAGCCCCAAAGGCAGGTGCTGGGAGATGCCTTTTCTTTAGCTAGTTTTTCTTTTCATCTTTGAGAGTATAATGAAGAGGTGAACTGGCTTTTGCAACCGTTTTGTCGTCGTTTCAAGCCTGGTTATTGGCGCATCGAATGATGTGAATGGGGACCGTGGATGGTAATAGTTTTGCTGTGTCGGGGTGATTGTGTTGGAATGAAGTTGAAGTGATTGCAAGTGCGGATTACAAATAGCGGAAGGTGTTTTATTTAGAATAAAGATGTGTATACTTTTTATTAAGATAGCCAATCTAGAACCAATCATCAATCAAACAATACTTACGCTTACAATACTGCGTGACAACCGTCAGAGTTTCACTGCCAAACACATTGAACATCACATGATAATTATATGTAATGATTTTGTTTAATACGTAACATTTTTAATAAAGATTCAAAAGCATGAATTTTTTTCACTTTCTAACCAAAAAAAAAAAGAATTTCTATCAGCCGATTTATCAGCCGAAAAATGGAGCTTTTATCGACCGATCACCGACCGATTTGTCGCCTTTTATCAACCGATTTTGCCCAGCTCTAAGAATGAGTATCCAGTGGACGAAGACAAGTTAGATTGAGAGAACGATGGCGAGTATCAAGCCGATGCTTATTAGCATTACCCATTTGATACTTACCCCAGTCAACTCGATACTAGTTATCGTTTGCTCAATCCAACATGAAATTTTTATTTGTTTAGATATGATCCAATCCATACTCTATTCTAGCCAAAAATTGAATGATTTGTAAACAATTATATGCTACACACACCAGAACTCATAATAATAAAGTCCTAAATTTTATATTTTAAGTCATTCAATCAAAATACTCATGTTGTCTGCATCAAAACATGTTCAAAGCATAAAGCTAGGTTCACACATCATTTCTGTTTCTGTTTCTGCAACACGTAAGGTGTTTTATTGGCTGTTGCCTCCGACAACCAATCAAACACTTGCTTTGTTTAAGCTCGGTTTACACACCATTCACAGAAACAGCCAACATCAAGCTCGCTTGTTACCAAC
>JAQFZO010002900.1:0-10995 GCA_034695885.1 Geophilus flavus | reverse complement strand
ATTGCTCAACATTTAAAAACCCAAAAATCAGATATTCCATTGCCCAACATTCATTTTTTTGAGAAATCTAGCCACAGGATTCTTTGACTTCGCTTTCAGGCAATGGAAATCAGTTTTTGACATTTTCCATGCCAATCCATTGCCATTTTGAAACAGCTGTTTAAATGTCTGGCTACCAGATGACTTATTATTTTTTTAAACATCTGACAACATCTGATTGGCTAATTCCATGAGGCTATAGACTGTTATTTGATGGCTAATACCATCTTTGAATTACACGGCATTGGCAATTTGTTTGTCATCTTGTATTCAGGTGGCTTTGAAGACTTAATCAATACACTTCAAATTTTGTTGTAATGAACTTTGAGGGACCATTCATGTGTTGCCTCCTGGTATTAGGCATTCAGAGCAATTGCTCAACATTTAAAAACCCAAAAATCAGATATTCCATTGCCCAACATTCATTTTTTTGAGAAATCTAGCCACAGACCGATGCCAAATCAAAACGAGTCCAAATTTGGTGCAAATTGATGCCAATTCAATCCTCTATCACCTCCTAAAAGATGAACCCCACACCTCTTCCCCTTTTCATACTGTTACACTTTTGAAATTTATGATTATGATCGTGCACTGCCAATGAGAGAAGTTGAATCAAATTTAGTCATTTTCATCAAATAGCAAAATCAGAGATTGAATGCAGCTGTTGTTGTACTGTCTCACAATAAAATCAAAACTTAAACCGCAAAGATATGACTCCCATCATGTAAGATGTTCCAGTCAATGCCAAGTGATTTGGTTTTTGATTTTGTACTAAACAGAAAAAATGTTTCTACTAATGTCATAAAACCTAAAAATTAGGACTGGGACTCGATTAAGATTTTTATTCGATTAATCGACTTTTAATCGAATTTTTATTGGTCTTGAAAAGTGAATAAAAATAGGCAGTTTGTGGCACGTCATTAAACGATACAGTTATGAGTTATATTTATCATAACTGTTGGAGTTATGACAAAAATTATCAAAATTATCAAAAATTATAAAATTTTATATATTTTTTTCCAAATTATACAATTAACTTCTGACTTATTTACTTGTTTCCATGTGAATCATGTTCGACGCCATAAAATTTTTCCAATTTAATCAATCAGCACTATCCAAATTGGTGCCATTTTCAAAACGATTTCGTTAAGTGAAATTTTAATCTGTTAAAACTTTATCCGATTAATCCGTTGGTTAATCGATTTAAGTCCCAACCCTGTTATAAAATAAAATTAAACAAAAATTACATTTACAATTATTTAAATTAAATTAAATTAAATTAAAATCAGTTTTTTTAATTTAAAATAAAATAAAACAAAATTAAATAAAATTAAATTAAAATCAGATTTTTAAAATTAAAATAAAATTAAACAAAATTAAATTAAATTAAATTAAATTAAATTAAAATCAGATTTTTAGATTAAAATTAAATTACATTAAATTAAACTCAGATTTTTAAAATTAAAATTAAATTAAAAATTGTATATTATGATTTTCGGGTACGAAAACCTGTAAAAAACATTTCAACACATTTCTAAATCCCCTAACAAACAATCAGTTACCAAAATGACTGAATGCTATTTACAGATACAGCATTTATGTCAGTCCACTCACAAAACAAATTTCCCACAGACTGACACACACGAACCAACGCCGAAGCCTCGCTTTCGGCATCTCTGCATTCTTTGTCGAGTTCGTGTCCGGTCAAGGCTTCGTGCAGGGTCGATAAGTTGAAATCTTCAAGGGATTTTAAGATCGGGATTTTCGGGTCGGTTTCTCTGATTTTCGACTTTTTGATCACAGAATTCGAAATTGTTTGGTTTTCTAGTCTGGATTTCTTGGGTGTTGGGGAGTCGGTGTCGTCGCGGGAGCGTTTCGTCGAAGTTATTCCGTTGGTTTGGATGGGTTTTTCCAGTTTTGGGCGAATTTCCGGTTGAGTTTGCGCGTCATTTGGTCCTTTTGGGGGATTTTCTGAGCTTTCTGCTGATTTTCCTAAATTTTCCACAATTTTTTTGGAAATTTCCACGATTTTTCCGGAAATTTCCACAATTTTTCCGATTTTGTCCGATCGGTTTTCCGCTGCTCCGGAATTGTCATCTTTTCCGGAATTTTCGTTTAGTTTTTCAGATTCGTTCAATATTTCGTCAGTTTCATCCAATTTTCCGGAATTTCCAGAATCGGTAGCTAATTTTCCGGAAATTTCGCTCGACTTTCCAGAATTTTCATCATCACATACTCTGGAAGTTCCATCCTTATTTTCACAGGTTTCGTTAATATTTTCAGAAATACCACACTTTTCATCACTTTTTCCGGAATTTACAACATCTGTTCCGGAATCATCAACTTTCTCGACACTTTCATCACCATTTTTCAAACCATTTCCGGATTTTTCACTATTTTCACCGGAATTTCCACTTTTTCCAGAAATCTCATTATTTTTCCCGGAACTTCCATCGTCACTTTTCCCGGAAATTTCACTTTTTCCACAAATTTCACCATTTTCTCCGGAATTTCCATCACTCTTTCCGGAATTTCCATCACTTTTTCCGGAATTTTCATCACATTTCCCGGAATTTCCATCACTTTTTCCGGACTTTCCATCATTTTTCCCAGAATTTCCACAACTTTCACCATTTTTTCCGGAATTTCCATCACATTTTCCGGATTTCCCACTTTCCACACCCCCACCCTCTTCATCATTCTCAATAATAATATTTGAATCATCGCTTTCCTCATCACTATCATCCTCCATCGACGAATCCTCGGTCAAATCAATCACCGGAAAATCAACCGGAAAACTCACCGGAAAATCCCCATTCACCTTCGCTGCCGCTTCAACCGGCGAATCATTCCGCTGCTCCTTAATCGCAATCACTTCCACCTCATCTTCATCCACCTGATGCAACGCCGCCCGCGCGCTAACAATCACATTCCGTCTAACAATCCCGTTAACGGAACTTCCGGAATCATCGGAATTCTCCGCGTCCCCATTGGCCCGCTCTAACAATCGATTGAACTTCAGCATTGTTGGTTTTCCCAAATTTGAACTCGTGGCGACGGTGATCGCGAGTAAGTCGCGCGTTGTTTCCGGATTCCGGAGGGTTTCCGGTTGATTGTTGATGATGGACCGGAAGGCGGAATAGGAGTCTGCGCAGAGGATGTGGTCCGGGAGGGTTTTGTTGACGGATCTGATTTCGGCTTGTAGTAAGCGGAAGTCGAATTTGTTGCCGTTGTGGGCCACGAGGCAGACCGGTTGTTGCAGGCGCTTGAGGAAGAGGAGGAGGAGTTGGACAAAGTCTTCGTCGATTGGTTCCTGGTTGGATAATAGGTTTGATGGATCTGGAATGAGAAGGAAATGTTTGATTATTGGGTTTGAAACAATGGCACTATGTTTACATGGTTGAATTTTTTGGGATTATTCTTTTAAATAATCTTAATACTAAAAAATACTCTATAATGAGCAAAAATACTCAACAATGAGCAATAATGCTCAACAATGATCAACAGTGATCAACAATGCAATAATATTTAACAATGAGCAAGAATACTCAAAATACTCAATAATGAGCAAAAATACTCAAAAATACTCAATAATGAGCAAAACTACTCAACAATGAGCAATAATGCTCAACAATGCTCAACAATGAGCTACTATACTCAACAATGATCAACAAAGTAATAATATTTAACAATGAGCAAGAATACTCAACAATGATCAACAATGAGCTTTAATACTCAACAATGATCAACCAAAGCAATAATATTTAACAATGAGCAAGAATATTGAACAATACTCAACAATGATCAACAATGAGCAACAATACTCAGTAATGAGCAAGAATACTCAACAAACAGCAACAATACTCAACAATGATCAACAGCACTGCAGCAGTAATCAACAAAGAGCAATAATGTTTAACAATGAGCAAGAATACTCAAGAATACTCAACAATTATCAACAGTATTTATTAATAAACAAAAACACGATAATCTTTAAAAAAAATCCTATCATTTTTGGTCAAATTAAAAAAAATGCCAAATTTCTGAACATCACAAAACTTACTTGCACTAAAAAACAGTAAAGTTTAACCAAACCAACAGCAACCTCAAAAAATATAAACACTAGAAGAAAATATTGTTTCACAAAATATACATTGAAGCGATAAAACTTTGAAATTTAATGTTTTTCTTAAATAAATCAAAAACCAATCAACGAATAATCCCAAACATTTAATTCCAAATGTAAAATATCACATTTAAACAGCAAATAATGATTCGAATACCGACTAGAAACAAAATAATAATTTGCATTTATGGATTATTTTATAATTTGTATTTAAATATTTTAATTTTAAAAAATTTATCATAAATTAAAAATAACATCCGTATTTAAATTGAGCTGCATTCAACACTCAGTAAATTTGATTCATCTAATTTTCCAGATCAGACAAAAACCCGTTCTCTAAAATTTGAGGTTCACACTGCTTAGAAAAAATTCATTATATTCTTCGGACGACTTGTCAGAAGAATAAACAATACTTCTAAAGACCAAAATGAATTCTTTCTGATCACTTGAATTGAATTCATCTTAACTCTGTATAAATTAAATATTTAAATTAATATTACAATAACTTTAATTTTTGTAAAACCATATTTTCTAGCGGAACACCAGCGAAGTTTAGCCAAAGTAGCCTCAAACAATATCGTGCTCACAAAATATTATCAATGTGTAAAAAATATCGCATTGTGTGCGATTTATCGCAATTATCACACAATATCGAAAAATAGCGGATTTTCACTTGTGCGCTAAAAGCGATAAATAGAATTAGGGTGGGTTTCACCATCGCTAATCTAAAGTTAAATTAACCTGCACATTTAAACTTGGAGTTAAATATTTTCATTTCACCAAACTTTTCTTGTATAAATTAATGATTCATGGAAAACTCAACGATTTTCATCCAACAATAGTTTGGGTTTTTCATTTTGATCGCACGATTAACATAGTTTTCGATGAAAATTACTCAAAACTCTTGATTTTTTGGTCTGTTTTTGTCTGATTTGTTTAAAAAGCGTGTTTGATCAATTATTTACAAAAATCGACCCGATTTTATGATGTTGATGATGATTTGAGCGGCAAATCGCCGTAACCGAATGTATAAAAATCAACGAAAGATCCCATTCAATCAGCCAAAAATAATTTATATCTCGCATGATTTGTGTTATTTAATTGAAAAATTGGGTCTGCAGGTGCCCAGCACTCTTGTGGTTGTTGTGAAGGGCCAATCAACACATCAAGGGCCACGAAATTTTCAACAACATCCTCCTTGCTAATGTATTCCTCATTTTATTTCAAGTTAAAGTAAGAGTTAAATTTTAACCGGACAAAAATGGCCAGTTAATTTTTACTTCTCCAGTTAAATGTTTGGTGAAAAACAAATTTCACTAAATTCAGTTTAAATTTAACTTTTGTTGGTGAAACCAGCCCTTAAAAAATTAAAGTGAAATAATTTAACAAATAATTTCATAAATAGTTAATAAATTAGTTTCAGTCCAAATAAATTATTCGTTATATCGAGCAATTCGTTATATCCGAGTTCGCTAAATCGAGGTTCGACCTGTATTAGACTACAAGTCCATTGTTAAATTAAAAATTCAGATTATTCACACAATGATAATATTGTTATAAACAATCAAAAAATATTCCAAAAACTCCTCTCAATTTACCTGGTAACCTCATACTCAAATTAACAACATTTTTCTTCGGGTTAAAACACAACCGAAGTTTATTTGAAATCTTCGGTTCCCTTTTACAGTCATTGAAATATTGTCTCTCAACAGCAACAATACACAACTCAGTCGCCCTGGGTTTAGATTCATATGATGAATGACTTCCTGTCGCTTCTATGTCCAGAAAGGCAAAAGTTGCTATTTTTTTCTCCTGCATTTTCAATGGCAATTTATTGTTGGATCCACTGAATTCTAGGAAATTCAAATCTGTCAAATGGAAAAAAGATTTTATCTAATTTTGTACTTGTGACGTAATTGGACGTACCTTTTTATGGAATTATTTTTTTAAACTTACACTCACACTGAAACGAGGGCATTTTAGGTGGGAAACATCATTGTCCGTGAACTACGGCTTATGAGACACCATACTTCCGGTTGTAGTAATTGTTTTCAACGGTTTTGGGAGTTCTCACCAGAGGCGCTGTGATTTTTTTGATTTTTTTGGAGGTTTTTGGAGGTTTTGAAGAAGGTTTTTAGGTTTTTACGAAGGAATTTAATTTTTACGGTGGATTTATTGGGGTTTTAGTTGAATTTGGACGTGAATTGATATAAAAGTTCCTGATTTAGATGTGTATTTACACTTTTTCTCACTAGTGGCGTTGTTGATGCGATGATTTTGAATTTATTTTTTAGTTTTTGTTGAGTTTTTGGTTGATTTTCACTTCAGAATAAAAATTAAGTTTTCCAGACGATTTATTACATTTTTAGTTCAGTTTGAACGTGAATTAATCATCAAAATCCCGGATTTACGCGCGTGGTTTCCAATTTTCTCCCTAGAGGCGCTCCATAACGCAAACATTCGTAAACAAACATCGAATTTCATTCAATTTTAATCAAATTTATTATAATTAAATTCAACCTAAAATTAAAATACTAAACTCAAAAAATCAAATAATTTATCAAAAATCACAAATTTAATGATTTTCTGCGAACTTACAACTCCACGTTGCTAAGCAACCATGTAAACAAACAAAAATAAATAATATAACAATAAAAAAAAATCATTTTGACACCATAAAGAATGAACAATGGATTGCTTTCGTCAACAAATCCTTAAAAAAATCAGGCCTGACCCCAAGTAAGCATTAAACAACTGAAACAACAACAAAAAAACAACTAAATTCCCTTCACAGTCATCCAGCAGCAACTTCTAACTCAGTTGATCAGAAAATTCCAGCACATGAAGACAATGTGAACTGCATCACAACAACAATACCAACATTTTGCCTGTCTGGAGGCAATGATAGAGTAAAAAAAATGATGATCTATTGTTAAATAGGTAATATTTATAATGATTTTAATTGTTGTATTTTTATTTTTAGGCTGTGGTGTTGTCAGATTATGAGAAGAAAATTCCTTTTCAGAAGTGGAATGGACATATTAGAGATGTGACTAAAGTTGCATATGGGAAACAAAAGAGTATAGCCCTGAGTGGGTCTAGGGATAAGACTATAAATGTATGGAGATTGTATTGCGAAGATGCAATTTTGAGTTTATCTGGACATCAGTTGGGTGTGACTGGATTGGATATAAAACCTGATGGTTTGTTGACTAAAATAAATCATTTTTATATACGGTATATTTAAAAATAATTAGCACTTATATACTCAAGATGTAAAACGGGGTGACTGTGGCACAGTTTTTTTAAAAATCTGGAAATAACAAGCTTGTTCAAAATTTTTTTAATGGAGTTTGTAGCCCTTCCTCAGATCTACTAGACTGTAAACTTTCAGATTTTTATGATTTAAATTAAAGAAAGTATTCACAATTTACTAAAAAAATTTGCCGCGGTCACCCGTTATATTATACGTTTCTTTCTATGGTACCGGTATGATAAAAAAACTTGAATTTCTTTAAGAGTTTAATGAATATTAAAAAACTGACTAAGGATGATTTAAAGACCCACCAGAACTATCATTTCATGTATGGTATTTGAAATTTGGTGAAAAAGAGGTGGAGAAAAAAATTAAAAACTTCAAAAAATGGATTTTCACAATTTTTCCGATGACTCGAGAACCGGATGAGATAAAATTAAAAACTAAACACATTTAGGATGTTGGATTTATTGGTAGACTTTTCTAAATTGGATGTATGAGTCTCGGTAAGCCTCGAAAAAAGTTATAAGGAGCCACGTGACTGACTTCGAGAGCCTGATTTTTCATCGAGTGTTTAAATATGATATTTTAAATTCAAAATTTAAATATTTATGCATAATTGATAATTTCTTATTTCAATTTTTAAAATTTTTTCAGGCAATGATGTCATCTGTTCGGGTTCTCGCGACAACAGTTTGAAGTTATGGCAAGTCGACACCGGGCAATGCGTAACAACGGCTTCGTTGTCTAGAAATTTAGTGACTGATTTAAAATGGTCTCCTCTCGGCAGCTGTATCCTATCTACAGGTGAAGATAAGGAATTGAAGTATCTTTATATAAATATTAATTTTTAAAAAATTGGAAATTAATTTGAATTTTTTGATTTTTTTTTAGGATGTGGGATTCACAGAATTTGACTATAATTCATTCATTTCCTAAGAAAATGTACATTCAGAATTGTTGTGATGTGGATCAAACTGGAAATTACTGTGTCACTTGCAGTATTGGTTTCGGCGAACATGGAAGGGAAGCAACGGTAATTTTTGACTCGCTTATGTTACCTATATCATGTAAAATCCTATGGCAAGCCATTCTAATTTTTATTTGATATTATGGATTGACAAAAAATGGGTAAACACTGGGGATAATGGAATAAAATAAGAAAAATAATTTAAAATAATTTAAAAAAATAAAAAAACCTATTTATTTCATAGAAAATGAGAATTTTATTTTTTACCTATTTAATAATTTATATTTTAATTGTAAAAAAGCTTGTTTTTAAATTTGAATACTGAATAAAAATTAGAACAGCTTGCCACAAAAGCGGAAATATGTCACTCGTAGAGAGTTGCGCTGTACATAAATTGGCCGCGGCTGGCTTAAAAATTTTTTCACCACCAAGTCGCAGAAGTCACAGTTCATTTCTTGATTTGTTTTTTTTTTTAGTTGTGGGATCTAAATCAACGTAAACTAGTCCACGAATACCATGGACACTACGATGGCATAACCGCATGTGCATTCTTAGAGTCCCCATCTGGCAAGACTTATGTAATCACTGCAGGAAAAGATGAAACACTACGCTTATGGGATCGAGACACACCGAGTAAGACAAAGTGATGCAATCCAAATGATTAACATAAAATTCTTAAATATTTTATTTTGAAGAGTGCGTAGTGGGATTTCCTTTGGATGGTGCCGGAACCATCAGCGGTTTGGCCGTACCATCGTCAGACACGTAAAATATATTCACCGTAAAACCCGGTGTCCGTAGCCAAAATTTTCAGTAAATTGTAAATATTTACCATATATCGGTGTGTAAGATGAGACTAGTCCTGGTTGCTAGTTCAGGGTAGAATGAGTCTTTATTCAGCACACGTCGTATTTATACAAAATCCAAGATAGGCAAATTAGTCAGAGATTAGCATCTGACGTCATCACAGGTGGCGCCCTCTTACACGGCCACACTGCCACAACCGATGCCCCCATCGGAAATTCGATGTCCCCATCGAAAAATCCAACAAACAAACAACTCAAAAAAAAAATCACAAAATCAAAACACAAAAACAAAATTTCAAAATAACACAATCAAAACAAAATTAAAAATACTAGAACATCCAAAAACAAACTCAAAAGACAAACAAAATCAATTAAACAACTTCAAAAACTTGCAACTAAACTCCTTTCCAGGTCGTTTCTTTCTTGTCAGCCGTGTCGATGTTTTCTTTGCCAGTCGTAAACTCGTTTTCTTTCTTTCTCGTTCGATAGTTAATTATTGGTCCCTTTCTTCTTACCCTTCTCGAGACTTTCAACCGCTGCCCGTCGCTTACATCGCAGAATCGCCGTTTTCCTTCCCTCAAATTCCTCGTTGTCCGCCCAAGCTTTCTTCGGCCCGAACGTTGTCCTTCTTTCCTCGGTTGACGCCACAAACTTCGCCAAGCCAGAATCCGAAATCGTGTCCCTCTAATCACGCTGGTTGAGGACGTCGAAACCTTGTCGTCCGAATTCCCGCTTTTTACTACTTCACCCGACCAGTCTACTTTCTCTTTCACCAATTTCTTGCCGACGCCATTTTGCTTCCTATAAGGTGGCGTTGGGTCCAAAATCTCCAAACAAACCGTAATTTCCTCATTCGTCCGCAATTTTCTTTCGTCTGTCACCAGGTCTCCGCTCTCTATGCAATCCACCGCGTCACACTGTTCTGGTTCAAACAGTTTTTCCTCCATTTCGTGTAAAACGTCCGCCATTTTCTTGTCCACGCTATTTCCCGTCGAAATGTTACAAATATCGCTGGGATTGACGCCGTCCGAAATCGAATTCGCCACCAAATCCATCTCGTCTGACGCGCCGTCGTCATCAAAATCCACTGGAAGATCGTTGTACACATTCTCTTTTTCTGCAGTGGAAGCGCCATCATCACTTTCGACGCCCAAATACTCAGTTTCGTCAATTTCATGCGACACGTCCGCCTCTTCCGCCGATTCGACATCTGCAACCTCCGTCTTTTCAATCGCTTCGACATCCACGTGGATAATTCGGTCCAGGATACTGTCTACCAATGTCCGTTTTCCCGATTGCCAAAGCCATTGATCACCCCAGATTGACGCTGCCATCGCATTCCCCTTCACCGCTTCCCGTTCCTGGAATTCCTTGTAAAGCCGCATTTCTTCAAGTTTTGCCGCTTTCAAGTCCAACGCACGCTTCTTATCCGCCACTGCTTCATCCGCCAAAGCTTTCTGATGAAATTCGTCCTCACGTTTCGCCCAAATGTCGTATAGAGTGCCCGCCGCCATCTGCTGCTGGTTATCTACCGCCAAAACTGCCGCAATATCGCATTTTGCCCCCTGACACGGCAAAGACCTCATCCTTAACTCCTTCGCAATCTCCGTCCTCAGCAATTTTCCAACATCTTCAGCATTGTCCGAAAACAAATTATCAAAAAATTCGTCGTCCATTATAGAAATCTCCGTCAGCAAACGTAAAAATCGAAAATCGTCAATTTCAAAATTCTTCACTTCTTTAATCCGCTAACGTCGACCTGGCAATCTTCAAGTACCCCAGATCCAACGAAAATCGA
>JAQFZO010002899.1:0-10999 GCA_034695885.1 Geophilus flavus | reverse complement strand
CGATGAATTTCAAGAAAAGATGAACACATTTTTAAAACTTAAAGACACTCGGAATATTATACGTCGGCGTAGTCAGAAAGTAAGTAATTATTTTATTTTATAATTTAATTGTCGATAAATTTTATTTTTTTAAGGTATGGAATCACAACAACCTGGTCCCAGCAAAACGCCAGCAGAAAAACGCGAGTTAAACGAGAGAAAATCGCGACCAAAACGTGCCAAAATTAATAAGTGTCTACCTTATCGTCGAACGGTGGCCGAATTACTCGGGCATATACACCGATCTTTTTAAAAGACTTACATAATACAGTGACGCACCAACTAGCGATTGTATTGAAAATGACTGTGCATCACATAATGGAGAAGTTAGGAATTTTAGGTGAAATAGACGTACCGTAAGCCTTGAAAATATTCGTATAGTTATGGCTGCATTGACAGGAGACGATTTATTCAGCATAATCACTAGTGCAATAGAAAATTACAACGAGAATATAGGAGATATTGAAGCCGAAATACTACCGGCTGACGAGAACACGGTTGATGTGAATGCCCCGAGAAAACTGCGATCACAACGTCACAAAATTAATATGCTTCTACCTATTCATCGAACGATTGCCGAATTACTCGAGGATAATACGCCGAACTCTTTAAACCTGGCGAATGCAGGGTTGCACCTACTAGCTTTTTTATTGGAAGTGATTGCATTTCGCATAATGAATAAGGTGAAAAGAAAAGGTCGTGCCGACGGAATTTTAGATGATATAGGAGTAAGCCTTGAAGATATTCGTTTATCCATGGCTGTATTTCCAGAAACCGATATTTTGCGCTTAAACGTGGAAGCGATAAAAAATTACAACACGTTTATAGAAGATATTAGAGCCGAAACACCAATGGCTGTCGAAAACGTCCCGGTTATTAATGTGGAAAACGTCCCGGTTAATGTGGAAAATGTCCCGGTTAATGTGGAAAACAGTTGGGTTGATTTAGAAAATTCCGGTTCCGATGATGGCGACGGTGAAAACCAGTAAAAACTTTGAAAAATGTGTTCTAAACGTTTTTGTTACAATGTGCTTAAGAATTTATTGAGTTTTTTTTTATTAATTTCCATTACGTGGTCGATTTAGTGTGTGTGTGTGTTTAGTAGTGTACTTACAAATTTATGGTTTACAATAAGATAGTTTTCTGTTATTAGTCTCGAGTAGTGTTTTGCTGTTTTGGAGGTATTTTGTAGAAAATCATAGAAAGAATAATTACTTATTTACCGTATTGAAATAAAATATATTTTGAACATGAATTCTTTAAGCTATAACAGTTTACTTCAGAGTTGGTTTTGGGGCACATCGCTGTTTTCAACGCCATTACACAGGACTGCATACTTTGTAGCACCAAGTAATTATAAATTATTACTTAGAAGTAAAAGCAGTTATCATTTTTTGTAAGTTTTTTTATAGGGAAAATTTTGGGCGATCTTATTTGCGCTTACAATCAACATTTATCGTTTGATTTTCGTACAGACCGTGATTGTCTTAGAGCATCAGTCGAAGACATCGTATTAAAAGGTGTAGGACTTCAAATACGACAACCTATATTTGATTAATGAAATCCATCCATTGCCCACTACACAGAATCAAGTGAAAAGAATGTAGTCTGCAGGAAACTGAAGAACTGATGCGTCAAACAAAGGCCATGGCACAGGATGCATTTGGAAAAGGCGACTTCGACTTGTGATGATGCTGTGCGTGTTTATACGGATGCCCAAGCATTAATTTCGCGTGATAATGACGTTGATTTGATGTTGAAACCGCAACCAAAATCACGGAAGAGGTATAGGAAACATTTTTAACTTTTCTTGTATTTATACTGTTTTTATTCCAGGCCCAAAACCATTCAAGAGGAAGCCGACAGGCTGTTGGAAAAACACAGAGAAGGAATTCGGCTTTTAAAGCGAGAAACGGACGACGCAGAAGATTTGCTCACAAAGGGAGAGAACCAACAAGGAGTAAATAATATATCTCGTTATAGTAGTTAATAACCCTAAGTATAAATCATGTTTTTTTCTTAATAGATCTCGAATGAACTTTTGGCCAAAGTCGACGCTGCCCTAAATTTCTTGTTGCATTATTGCAGATGTCGAATCATCAGTTATTCATCAAGCTGTGTCGTAAGTGTTTTAAGCTTTTACTTTTCCATGGCGACATGTCAATGTTAACTTTACTTCGATTGTCGAATTGAGAGAAGGTTCGAAAAACCACTTCAAAGTGCACTTGGACAGTCATTTTGGGTTACCAAGCTCTTTCTAATGGAAGACGAACCATTAGCCGATCAAGACACACAACATAGTTTTCTTGGAATCTCGAGCTTGGTTCAGTTCGATGCTTTCACTACAACTCATGTCACATGTGACCCTTTAAAATTTTGTATTGTTTAGTCGCGTCTTTACTTTACATTAACTGATGTTTGCTTTTTTTCCCCTCTTTTCTCTTTCTGGACTTTGAATTGTCTATTCTTCTAATTGTATAATGCTTTCATTTGTTTTTGGAAAATTTTATCACCATTAATATTTTATTTTGATTTCATTTCACGTTTGTTTACTTGCAGTTTCGTCGTTGCTGGATCGCGTTGAAGACGGCGGTCAGCCATTTTTGATTTCATGGGAACCGTAGAGAATGTCTTTTACGGGAAGTTATATCGAATTTCATACCCCTTTTTAGGGTTGTTTTGTGTACTTTGTGTTTTTTTGACAACTGTTTTAAGACTCAGCGGCATGTCAGATTTCTGTGAGTCTTCGTGCGGCCGTTGATTGCATTTTTTCCCACTCGCGAACTCGGATGATGAGGTAGTTCGACGATGTTGTTTCATTTCACCCGTGAGTGGTATAATGTTTTTTGCGTTTCATTTCGTTCACTTACGTTCAGTTTTTATTCGTGTTTGTTTGCATTTCACGTCTGCAATCATTTCATTGGTTTTCTGTAATTGTATAGTTGATTTTGGTTTTATTTATAGATACAATCCTTAACATAGGAGAATAGTAAAGAAAAATTTGTTATGGTTAATGACATTGGTGGTCTACATTTGGGCCATGCGCTTACTAATTCCATAGAAGATGTCATTACGAGATGTTAAGGTCAATAAATTGGACATGAATTAATTTTTAAACACAATTAATTTTTTAAAAAAAAATTATTGTTCTGTAGGAATTGAATGAAAGGCAGAATGACTCTTTGGAAACAAGGGTGTGATCACGCGGGAATTGCAACTCAAGCAGTTGACCCGACACGAAGAAGTCTGGAAGTGGAAAACAGAGTAATTTTAATTTAACTAGGCTGGGTTGCACCAACGAGAGTTAAGTCTAAGCTGAGTTTAAGTATAGAGGATCCTGTATACTTAAACTTCCATTTTTCACTTTCCTCCTTTTGTCTTTCCATTTTCCACTTTCCTTCTTTTGTTGCTTTCCTTTCCGTTTCCTGTTCCTCCTTTTGTCTTTCCTTTCCTCATTCCTTTCCTTCCTTTCCATTCAGCCTTTTGTATACAACCAGGGCGAGAGTAATCGAAAACATGACCGAAACCCATGCAACATTAGTCATCGCATGATGATCATCGTGTAAACAAAATTTCGAAGTTTTCATTGTTAACTCACTATTTCTCATTGTTAAATTCACTGGTTTCCATAGTTAACTCATTGCTAACTTACTGTTTTCCATTGTTAACTCATTATTTTTCATTGTTAACTCAATATTTCTCATTTTTAACACCCTTTTACATTGTTAACTCACAATTTCTCATTGTACTTACAATTTTCCATTATTTTATTTAATATAACCTTTCAACAATTCCCAAACCAACAATAAAAAACAACAGCCAACCCAACCCCAAAACCCCAAGAATCCTCTAAAAAGCCACCAACAGACATGACAAAGCCCATTTCATGCAGTTGCACCTCGTTAAGTCAATTATTTCTCTTAAGAACCAGGGATTTATCATTAATTCGTACCTTCGGGCACCAGGGAACAACCCGAGTTGCGAGAAAAATAACTTAATAAACCCATCCAAATCTAAATCCCAATCCAAACGACAATTCAAATTCACACATCTCGCAGCACACGAAGACAAAACTCATTAACTGAATCGAAAAAAAAAAAAAAAAAACTTCAAAATTCGTCCTTCGAGAAAATAAAAAGGAGAAAATTCCAACACAGGGTGGGAAGAAGTTTCCAGTCACTTTCACAGTTGCAGTCCATCAATTCCCAGTTTTAACTTTACCACTCCTTATTATGAATGCATAGCCCAATGCTAACAAAGGAAGAAAAAAACTCCTAAGTTTACCATGTGAATACTAATCACCCGGTGAATGAATTTTAACAAAACCACGTGACTTCCGGTATATTTTCAGAAATTTCTCCGTTTTACCATCAAAATCCCGGATTTTATTAGTGCGCATCGATTTGCGCATTCCGCAAATAAACTGCGTTAACGGGTGCTTCACGCACGTTTAATGCGTTGTCCCTTTGCGTGAGATCACTCTGAACGGGTTTAACCGTCCGGCGAAAACCGGAAGTGTGTTCTGATTGGCTAAAACACACCTTCACCATAGAAGCCCATGCATTTTGTGTGCCAATGACGTCACAAGCTCACGCTTTCTATGGGAATTTCACATGGTAAAAAACTCGCACAAACCGGAAGTCGGAACCAACAATCGGACAGTTTAACCTGATAGTCGCTCAATCTTGCGAGATCAGGCGATTCAAGATGGCGGCATTTACTTAACGCACAAACAAGATAAAGGTCGTGTTCATGCGATCTGTTGCGTAGTAACGGTAGTGCCATGAAGAAAATAACTAGTATAAAATCCAACATTCTGTCAGTCGTTACAAAAGCAATACATAAAACTGTCACTAGGTGGCGAAAGGAATTAAAACATAATCTGGCCGCATGTATTCCGAGTCTACTCATTTTCCGTAAATAATTAAAACTGTTGAAAAACAGAGAAAACTAACTCACTCTGACGGTGAAAAAAGATTTCTAAAACTGAGCTAAACCAAATCCGAAGGAAATGTCAAGTTTTTTAATTTCTTTATTTTTTTTTCTTCCTCGGAGGGGTTGTGATGAATTATCATCGAAACGTATATTTTAGTGGGTTCAAAATGCGTGGAATGTGACGTGTGTGTTGTTTGGTTTTCGGTTATCCGAGCAGCGTCTGTTGCTGCTCTTGCTCTTTGGCTTGCTGGCTGGCTGGCACACGAGAAAACCTTGGACATACCTCATCTTTGCCCGAGGGGGTCAGCTGCTTCAAATTCCACAAACCCGCCCTCAGTCTTTTTTTTTTTTTTTTTTTTTTTAAAAACTCTGGTTTTGGTCAGTGAATTTGAGTTTTTGAGGTCGAGTCCTAATTATTCTTAGGTAACTATTTAATTATTTAATTGTTTAATAAAAACTGATAAAATATTTAAATACATTATTACAGTGTGTTTGATGTTCTTGGAAGTTGTAGATTGATGGATTTGTGATTTTTTGGGTTTTGTGTTTTTTATTTTTTTGGTCTGGTGAATGTCAGTGAAGTTTAGAGTTTACCTGAAAACTTGTTTGGGAGTGTGTGACTGTGTGTAGTGTAAATATGGGGCTGTGAATGGGAATGGGAATGGTTGTTGAGTAAAATCATGTATTTATGCTGAGGACAGCGAGTGATCTCTTTATTGCTGTTTGGAATGGTGATGACTATTTTTGAAAAATAAAATTTGTAGGCTATTGTTTCATGTGAAATGCCCCAACAATTCAAAACATTCTACTGGTTAAAATCCAAAAAATGCAACAATAAACAACTGTTCAAAATCCAAAAAATGCAACAATAAACAACTGTTCAAAATCCAATAAATACAAATTCCATTGTTCAAAATCCAATAATCCAATCATTGTTTAAAAAAATCGAAAATCGAAAAATATTTCCATTGTTTCCAGTCCAATAACCACCAAATTCCAATGTTTAAAATCCAACAATTACTTAAAAACCAATAATCCAAAACAATTCCATTATAAAATGAAATTGTGATTTAAAGCCAAAAATCAATAATCTTTTAAAAATCCAACAATAAAAAGCAACTGTTTAAAATCCAATAATCCAAAACAAATCCATTGTTTAAAAAAATCTAACAATCCAAAAATTCCAACAATAAACACCAAATTCCAGTTCAAAATCCAACATTCTAAAGATTTCCATTATTAAAAACCCACACACCAAAAAAAAAAACATTTCAATGACTCATTTTCCATTTCAAACACTCCTTTCCCAACATTCTCATTATCCTCCTCACAACCAACAAACAAACCCCCATTTCCCCCCATTGTACATCCCCAACAATACCTCAGACAACCAAAAATAAATTCCAACCACCACCACCACCACCACCCACCAACTCCAAACTCAAACAAACAAAAAAAAACGACCATTTTGTTTGTTTGTTTCTTCCAAACATTAAGTCATCCCCTAATTATTTCTTTCTCAGACAGGCAGACAGGGGCGTGAAGATGACTCGGGCACTCGGTATACACGCGGCGGTACTGGGAGTGTCGAATGGGATTTTATCCGTGGGCGGGCTGCGAAAAGCGGCTTCTTGCTACCTGCAAATCTGGCACCTTCATTCTTCATGCCCCTAACGAGTGCATCGAGCCGTGCAGTGCCGTGCCGTGGGTAGGAGGCTTGTCGAGGGTCAAAAGCGATGCCGCCAACAACCTTCATTCCACACGATTCTCGGCTGTCAGTTAAACAGACCCCGTTGCTGGTGCTGATGGATGGAGAGAGCATTCCATCCTCCACCACCACACACATACACACGCATCGCATGCAGGTACATGCTGCAGGGGGTGAACCACCAACAGTCCCACATCCCAATCCCCACCTATGGAGAGCAGACAGAGACCAAGAGTTGCTTACGACTCTATCACCTGTCATGAGGATTTGGGAATGCATGGGAAAAGAAAGAAAGAAGTTCGGTGGATCAGTGGACCGAGCAAATTCCGATCCGTTTAAATGTTGGAGGTTGCAGGCGTGTTGAGATTTGTTACACCCTGTTCTACCTTGTTCCACTAACTAAGCCACTACCATTGTTGGTTTGTTCTAACATGGTGGTCAAAAAAATTGTCGCGAGCAGCATTGAGGTAAACAGACATATGGTACATGGACAAGTATTTCTTATAAGTATGGAAAACTCTCAACAAACTAATCTGTGAACCCCTAAGCGAAGTAGACTCATCTAAGAGGACCTGTGTGAGTCTTCTTTAGTCAATGCCACTCGCGACAATTTTTTTGACCAGGATTCTACAATGTCGATCTCTATTTGTCAACGTTATTGTCATTACTTTATATCTTAAGGTTTCATCTGGTCGTTCCTGATGATGGGCAATATGGAACACTCATCAACGACTCGTGGACGGGCATCATGGAACTCTTAGCCGAAAACGTGAGTGATATAAAATGTGTTTTCATTATTTTTTTAAAAAACTGTTCTTTCCTTTAACTGTACTTACTAGAAAATAGACATCGGTATTGGCCTAACAGGCACGATCGAGCGGCATACAAAGGCAGACTTTTCTAGTGATTTCTACGCATTTCCTCTCAAAATTCTATACAAAATACCAGATCAAGCAAACTGGGATTTGATTTCCCTTCTGAAACCATTCAGTCGCAACTTATGGTTGTGCATTTTCGTTTTCAACATTTTGCTAGTTACTTGTATCCACATCTTCAAGCGAAAAATGAAGCCTAAGATCACCAAATACAAGAAGATTACCAAAATGTACAGCAATCTTAAGCACTATGAGAACAGTGACAACAGTTTCATGTACTGTTGGCCCATCGTGACTCTGGAAGGTGGATCTTCCGCTCGTTACTACAGAACGTCCACCAAGATCATGTTGACCACATATCTTTTCTTCGCCTTAATAATCATGATATTCTACTGTAGTCTTCTAACGGCTGTATTTGCAATAGCCAGAGACAAAATTCCTTTCACGTCATTCGAAGACATGGTTAGGAGGCAAGAATATTTCCCTGTCGTCACTAAAGGAACGTTTTTACTGGACAAATTTAAAGTAATTTGACATTCAATATAACACTTAATAATACTTTAAACTTTATTTTACCATTTTTTAAGAACGGAAAGATGGAAAGTCAGAAATTGGCCTGGAAATTAATGAATGAGAATCGGCCTAAATCCATAGCAGAAAGTTTTGAAGATGGAATCAGAACTGTTTATATCAAAAAGGCAGGCTTTTTGGTGACTGAGGTCTTAGCCATGGGTCACATAAATAATTGCAGTTTTGCTTTTGCAAATGGCGATTCATCTAAAGACAAAGGTGCACTGGCATATTCCAAGAAATTCTCATATAAAGATTACTTCAATAAGAAGTAAGTGTAGTAGAGGAAGATGACTTAACTTGCTTGTTATACAAGTATAATTAATTCAAGTAAAACTTTACATTTTAACAGAATTATCTACCTTAAGGAATTGGGTTACTATACCTACTTGATCAGTCATTATCTCGACAGCACGATGCAATGCGCAAGCGCAAGTGTCCAAGCTTTTAATCCAATCACGATCGGAAATATCATCGGACCAATTATAATACTGCTATCTGGCTTCGGTTTGGCTGCTGTCATCTGTTTCATAGAAATTTTAATTGCAAGAAAATAATTATTTACAATTTACTCTTAATACAGATTTTGTAGTAAATTGTCAGTCGATTAAAACTAGTCATAAACAAAAAATTATTTTAAGTCACTAAAGCACTGAACAAAACTAAAAAAAACCTTTTAGATATGTGTTCATACTTTATTATCGTTAGTACTTTTTATTTTTTTATTTTTAATATAAAAAAAAAAAATTATTGACCATTGCTTTCTTAAGCTAGATTCACACTTGTGTTCACTGTTCACACATACGCAACACGCAAGGTATATGATGTTTGATTGGTTGTCGCCTCCCCAACAACCAATCAAACACCTCATGGCTGCAGTAGTGCCTTACGTTTGCGTAAGTGTGAACCCACTTTTATGCTTGTATGGGAAATGATTAGTTACATAACTTTTTTTGTATTTGATGCAAAAAATCTGTAAATTTAAGATAAAAAACTCTGACTTGAAGATTCTTTTAAGCACAAGCAGAACTTAATCCGTTGAATAGTTTTTTTAAATGTGAAATTAAAATAGGGATAGGACTTTTGGGCCCCCTGTACAGTATTATTTGATTTAACAGTAGGATGATTTATTATGTGACAAAAATTATCTGCACGCAAACTCAATCATTTTCTAGGGAATTGTGTTCGGAATTCAATTTATTTCTTGGCCGAGGCTCTTTTCCTGTGTATCCATTAAAAATAGACACAACGTTAACTCTTTTTTGTGTGATGCTTTACCTATTGACATAATTGTTCTAAGGTGAAATGATCATTTCTCAAAAGGCATTTCCTCGTCACAAAAATCTAAATACAGTAATTTGGAATTTTTGTAGGTCTCAAGGTCAATTATTGTTTTCAAAAATTGACCTTCGTGCAGCTATACAGCCCATATAATACTGTACATGACGATGCATTAACACCCGTATCATCAGCTAAACCATAATTAGACTTTACGTACGGTATTATACTTACTGTCAATAAACTTCAGTTGCTAAGACAATTGTCTTTATAGTTATGAAAACACCAACTACAGTGGTCACAATTACTCGATCATGTTCCTCATTTCAAGAAATTCTATTACTGTCATCATTCATATTGCAAACCATACCTTAAATTCTAACTATTACTCATTTTCTTCCCCAATAAAAAAGTCTTCCCACATCCCATTGGCATTAAAATTGAATGAGGTATATTAAATTGTTATTGACCGTGCCAGTCAGCAAAATTGCTGCGTGGTTGCCTCCGTCATTCATCACTTTTTCTCACAAAGAACCATTTAGATCGAACTACGCAGGAAGACTTTCGCACGTGGATGTATGCATTGCTAAACTAGTTTTTCACCACATTAACTGCATCCCACATGGAAAATAACAATTTAAACAGTTTATTGTGCACACATAAGCTTAGAAATAATTATACGTATAAATTTTCCCGTGCGTAAACCTTTACAGGTGTAAAATAATACTGAACACCCTTTTATAGGAGTTATTACACACTTTTAACACACATAAAAGGGTATACATAAAATTGTATAACAACACCGTTAAAGGTGTACACTCTGTGAAACAACTTTCACTTTTATGTGTGAGTTATTGAATATAAATTTCACCTTGGACTTGGCACGCACCATATTCATTTTTAATATCTATATTAAATTTTAACAGCGATATCAATTTACTCGACTGGATGAATACGTTACTGATGGGGAAGTTTTTCGTTATTTATTTAGGTGCTTTTGTAATAACTATTTCATCAATTAATTAATTGATTAATTCTCATTCCGTAGGTTGTGCAAATACTTTTAGCGGGAAAACTTCCAAACTTGACCTTGAACTCACAATGACGTTTCTAGATGACATTTTCAAAACGATAAGTTGCCCCAACTTGGGAATTCAAACAACATTAATTGAAAAAGGTTTTTAAAAGTCACGACATGAGATTTACAAACTGGAGCAAATACAGACTAATATTTTTAAATTTTTTTCCAGATTTAATATTACAACATTTTTCAAAAGTTGAAATATTTGTAAACATGTATACAATGGCCCTATCAAATATTTCCAATCAGTACAACTTTAAAAATCTTGAATGTTTTCTCTTTATGTATGATGACCACTGGCAACAGGTAATGAGGGGGAGGGGCAAGGAAAATATCTTAAATTACTGTACGCTCTTAGTTTATATTGCAGAATGAAGCTTCTCTGCAAAACTTAGCTAAATCATGGATAATCATAGTATCTAATAATTCCGTTGCAATTAGTAAGATTAAAGCACCAATGAATGACACCAATCTCCAAATATTGACTTCGACGTCATTTACACAAAACAATGG
>JAQFZO010002898.1:0-11001 GCA_034695885.1 Geophilus flavus | reverse complement strand
GTAGCAAATGATAATTTTTAATGAAACTAAAACCATTTGCTTGAAATTTTTATTTATAATTTCGGAGCATTTGCTACTTTTTAATCATACCACCCATTATCTTTTGATGTGGTGTAATGTGTATACAGTCAACTCTGAAGTCCAGACAACGTTGGCCCAAGCAAAACTTTGATGTATTTGCACCACAGGAGTATATTTTGGATTTGAATTTGGCACAATTTATGTACATTATTGCAATTGTACTATCTAGGAAACTGTAGTCACGGTCTTTTTCCAAGTTAACCATTAGAGTTTGGTTAAGACAAGAGAACAAATCATCTTGTTCCATAACACGAAGTTGTTTGTGCCTATCATTTCACATCTTTAACAGTTTGGTTGCACCCAGACCAAGGATGCAACAGTATGATTAAAGTTAAGAGTTGCATCCTTTGTGTGGGTGCAACACAAACTCTTAAAGATGTCGAATAACATGCACAAATAACTTCATATTGAAAATGAAAAGAGTCCATTATTTCTAACGACTACCTGAAAACCGCAGTGCCACCGCGCTAAAAATCCGTCAGCCAGAGTGGTTTCTTATATTCAATAATTTTCTTAACCCTATACATTTGAATATAGAAATTTGAGTCTCAGTATCCACACTAATAATTTTAGTGACATCTCCTTGTCATAATACATGGATGTGTGAGTTCAATGTCCAGTCCTCACAGCTGATTTTCCTTTGCTTTACTGTTTTTTTTTTAAATGAGCCCCCTCAACTTTCTGTTTGGATCTGATCTTAACAGTGTTTCCTGGAAAAATGACTATAGTTTCAATCAAGCGTCAAGGAGGGTATATTCAAATTATATATGATGTACAAGCATTATAAATTATGTAATACATTGTAAATGTGAAACATCCTTCACATGTTTCCGGCACCTAGAGAACGAGGATGTGTTTTAGAGTTTTTGGTAGCCATTAACTGAGGGGGTAGTCATTAGGTTTTAGGAGGAAAGATTTTGGATTTCCTGATGTCCAGAAGTATAACGAGCAACATTTCTGAATTTATTATGGATTCCTATTGAATTAACATTGAATTTTCAATGGATTTCTAATAAATTTCAATATTTGAAACATTTAAATAGAATAATTAAGTATTGCATTTGTTCATCCAACACTCATTGAACAAACAGTATGTGATGTCAAATGGATGTCACAATTTGAAACTGAAGTTAAAATTGTAACATTTAAAAAGTGCACATAAAACACGCTTAAAATAAAATGGTTAAAATACATGAATTTTAGTTTTTGAATGCAGCTATTTAATATTTGCATAGACGACTAAACTGATATTTAGGGTTTTCGAAAAACAAATCAATTAATTCTAAATGTTCAATTCCAATCTTAAAATATCATTTAAACATTTTAATTCTTTTTAAAAATATACATTTTGCACACAATTATACATAAATAATATCTAAGGTTTTAAATTAATTGATGATTTGTTTTTGATTAATTTAAAAAAAAAAAAACACTCAATTTCAAGTTTTGTCAAAACATTTCCTCGACGGCAGCCAAAGTTAACCTGGTTTAAGAATGCAGGAAACTTGTCAACATTTCGGGGAATGCTCCAGTATTCGTTGACGATTCTGGAGGCAGTGGATCCGAATTTTTTGCCCCTTCGCTTCTTTAAGTCATGACTTGTGAGTCAATAACCTTAAAGTTTCTTAAGAGGATGACCCTTAATTCACAATTTATTTGGCATTAATAAATTAATGATGTTGATGTAGTGATTGATGGCTACTTTATTCCATTTCATTTGCCTACTGAGATTTTTTTTTTCCATTTTTCCTTTCTAAATGCAATTTTTTTTGTCTTTTCTTTTAATAAACAGATATAAGTGGGCTTGACCTTTCATTGGGCTTCATCCAGGAGCCTAGGGATGTCACGGCAGAGAAGAACCGTCCTTTGCTTGTTAATTGCTCAGCATTTTCGGTAAAGGAGTATGGACCGGCGTTTGTAACGTGGAGGCATAAGGTAATCGTACGTTTAATAAATAAAAAATAAAAAAGGTTTATGATGGATATCACATTTCTTCAAATATCGTATTTCTTGAAATAGTGCTTCGGATTCTATTAAATCCAAACGTATTTTTGTGACATTGCATTTGAAGTTGTCAAGCACTCGACACAATTTTTTTTTTTTTCAATTTTTTCAAATTTATAAATGATTTTGAAAGATTTTTTTGGATTTTGTGGTTACAGTTTTGGGATTTTCATGGGATTTTTTGAAAGTTTGGGAATGTTCATGGTCAATTGTTCGTGCACAGATGGATGGGACCCTATTGGTCACTGCATTAATGCATTAAAGTAAGCAGCTAAGGTGTGCCCTATGCAATAATCTTACTTCTGCAAGCTGGTTATAGGGAAGGTATGACTTAAAGTAGAAGTGACTTTTGTCGCTTTTGACGTCATTACTTTTCTAATTAAATACATTAAAGTAAGTGATAGTGATGTCAATAGCGACAAAAGTCACTTAAAATTTTTAGATTGAATACAGCTTATTGATTATCAGTAGTGAGTTAGTGATTTTTTTGGAAGGCAATTCCTCAAAACCAAATACCAGATTAATTTAGTATTTTATGCTCTACCACCATGGTGATCCTGGAAAATGCAATGAAATCATTAGGGGAGATAAAATCTACATCGGTTAACTTTTCAGCTAGTTAAAATCAATTCTTATCCCAGTTTGTGAAGCCTGGATTTTCGAATTGGGAGTCCACTTTGTCCACGTGTTGGTCAGCCATTTTTTTAAAGTTAAAGTCGAGAGTCGATGTCACTGGTTGACCTGTGACATCACCGAATGGGAGGAGTCACCTGAAATTTGGTTTACCAAAGATGCAAATCCCAATTTCAAAAGAATTGAGTTTGATTTAAACTAATTCCAAATCTGGTAACCAAACTTCAAACTACAGTATACCAAATTCATTGATATTGTGCATTTGGTATTGGGGAATTGCATGCCCAAAAAATCGCTAACACACTAGTGGCTATAGTGATGGCAGTGCAGCAGTTAAACTAAAACGCTAAAAGCACATTCGGGGTGTCATCGTCACAATTAATGTTTGCAGCAAGATTTCTTCTTAATGGGTAAATTTCAGCTTTACACAGTCGAATTTGATGTAAAACTTTTTTTATAGGCAACACAGCCTTACAAACATTTTTTTATGGTCTTTACATCAGATTTACACATCATCTTTCATGTTTACGTCCCTCAATTTTACAAATGTGAAAGCTCAAAATCTAAACTTGAATTTCACAATGAATTTACTTTTGTAAAGCTAAAATTTTCTTGCAGCTTTATCTATCTATTATAAAATATATCACAATTTTGGGAAATAGATGATATAATATATATGTTCAATCGAAGTAATAGAAGTGACTGTACTTCTTACTTTAATGTATTAATGAGTGAAGTTGTGACGTCAAAAATGATGAAAGCCATTATTCTACTTTGTAGATTGAATGCAGCTAATGTCACTAATGATTGTCAGATACACAGGGTAGTAGCCGCTGGTGACTATATCTAAGTCTCGTTTAAGGATGCGATGTAATTGAGGGTGCGCATTAATAGAGGCGTGTTCTATTAAATTCATATGTTTTAAATTCACATTATATTTGGCTTTAAGAGCATGCACTGTTGGAAGAAATACGATATTTAAAATGAAATTAAAGTAAAAGTTTTACTTTAACGAAAGACTCACGACGCATGTCGGATTTGATTTATTGATTTATTTCTATAAAAATTTAATTTCAGGGTGTATACATAAATGACAGCAGAAGAGAAGTACTAGCAAATGGATCTTTGCTATTCCATAAAATAATTCATCAAAAGAAGTCTAGCGAAAGCGATGCTGGAGAATACCAGTGTGTGGCTTCCAACACAGTTGGCAGCCTCATAAGGCCGATTAGAATAAGCATTGCCAGTAAGATGTTACTACTTTTATTTTTAATTAATTAATGTCTACTTTTCACTAGGTGCATTCAAAATTATCAAATTTTGTTTTTGATTTTAATTTTTCTGATGCAATTTTCATCCAACTTGATAATAATTGCTTTTTATCCATTGATTCCCTTTGATGAGTTAATTATGCTAATATTTACATCTCAGTTGTGACGTTTTTCACTTCAAAACGGCGGACAAGCGATGTAATCAAAATAAAAATAAAAATTAATTCTATTAGTCAGTAATTAGAATTTGTTTTTCTGCGAGATTTAGCTGAAAATGTTGCGAAAAACGTACGACTATGACGTAAATATGAGCATAATTAAGATTTGAAGGGATAAAAATCAATTATTAGCTGGTGCCACTGCGCATTAGTGATGTGATCTTGAAAATTGCATCACAAAAATCAAAATCAAAATTTGATTTGTATTTTTAACTTTGTTTGTATTAAAACCTTGCCTAAAACAACCAAAAATGTTAAATCAAGTAGAAATCATTGTATTGGTTAAATACCTAATGAAGTGAAAAATCCATTTCCTCTCACATTATTACTTTAACCTTAACCACCAGTGCATGGTTTTACGAGAAGGGACCATTCGATTGTGTTCGTTATATCGAGAGTTCTTTACATCGGAATTTTTTTTTAAAATTTCAATCCAACGAATCAAATTTTAAAAAATTCGTCATAACGAGGTTCGACCTGTATTCGCATGCCAGAATACTAAAAACTAAAGTTGGAAAGAATTATCCAATCTCGACTTTGAGTTAAGTCAAGACTTACAACTTTATTCGGTGATTTAATCCCAACTCGGGATCAGATACATTTTAGTGGTTAGACAAGGATTTAATTAAAGATGACTGTAAACTTATTTTCTGCAGTAACTGAATACAAAAAGTTGTAATTGGAATTTTCCTCACTGGTGTATTTGCATCGTAGGAGTTTATATTTTGGATTTGAATTTGGAATAATTTATGTACACTATGGGGTTTCAAAACGATTGTGCAATTATGGATTATGACGATTATGACGATTATTCAATAATCATCTGTATTTTTGAGTCTCTTAAATTTAGAAGACACCAATTTTTATAAATATCAACAAAAACGAACAATGTTTGTCCAAATTTACAAATAAAAGCACAAAAACCACACTTTACACCCCAAAACCATTCAAAAACCGAACGACTGCATGTTTTGTGTAGAACTAAAGCCTCACATTCGTCGTGTATCACTAAACCGAGAAATAGGCATTTGGTACGATGTCAGCGAATTTATTCAATTGTTAAAAATTAAAACGTTACTTACTTTTTAAAAAAGTACATGAACTTGAAGTTTACATCCCTTTGAAGCTTTATTGCAAGAGATTGAGGTTAAAACAGCACTCAATTCATTTGACGCTTGCTTCAAAAGTTAGATTGAGCGAAAACGATGTATATCGACTCCATTTTGTTTGTTGTTGTCATCAGCGCAAAAACTCCTCAGAGGAGCTTATACGATTGTTTCATTATGATGCTAGTGTGCTGATACGATTATTCACATCATTGGTTGTTAAGTGTCACGTGGTTTTTGAATAATCGCATAATCATATAATCGCATACGGTAATCCCAAAGTCGTTTGTGCTTAGCAACTTTTATGATGTCATTTACACATTCACACTTTCACATTGATTCATACATAAATGATTACCCCTAGTCTGTATAGGGCGATTTTGTGAGTAAATAACTAAAATAAAATGGCGGATCAGTGAGATAGATCGAGAAAATAATGACCAGTGGTACATTAAATTTACTCATTCTGTTTGTCCTTTACACATGCTTAAAAGAGTTTACGCATTTCCTATAAGCCTCTGGTCATCATTTTGTCAATCTTATTTCATTAGTCCACCAATTTATTTTACTCATTTACACACAAATTACCCTTTAACAGGTATTTATGTTTAAATAGTTTGAGAACTACTCTTCACAAGTTTGCAGCAGTTTTAAAAGAAGGCCGCTATTATTGGACTTGAAGTTTAAAGAAAAGTTTTCAACAAGTAATAAACATGTTTTAAATGTACAAATCTTTACTGCATGTGTCAAGAGGTGTTAGACATACAAAGTACAACAAATATGCTACCAAAATTAAATTAATTGGAATTGTTGTTTAACAGATTCTTAATGCCCACCAAAATACCCTCGTCCTCTAGGTGATGTAAACTTGGGAATACTCTGTCTCACTCATTCTATAAAGTGATGCCAGGTGATGAGTCCTAATGTCACTTGCGCGCCAGGAGATGACTCAGATGAGTCACAAAGGATTAATCCATTTTTATGAACTAGATATTCTATGGACTATTTTTAGTAAGTGATTTTATGAATAAAATCCCTCAGATAATCATTGAATTATACCCATAATAAACAGATTTGAAATTTGTTTTTATTATTAGTAGTTTTTCTTTTCTCATGTTTTCAATCTAAATGTTAACCTTGTAGAAAACATGACTCAACTTTTTTTGAGGCTTACTTAGACCCATACATCCAATTTAGAAAAGTTTGCCAATAAATCGTGATAAATCACGATTAATAAATCGTCAATTGTCGTGCCTAATTGGAGCTCAAACCTGGTGGAGAGGACTACCACTACATTGAATTGAAAACGTCAATAGTCCCGGGCCACATGGATACCACACACTGTGATTGCAAAGTCAAATCATCGCAATATCGTTCAAAACAATCACAAAATCGCACAAAACCTTTTATAAATCTTAAAATTCTTCACCAAAACATTTAAAATCATTGCAATATCATTCATAATCGTTTGAAAAAATACTAGAGCAGCTTTTGCCACAGCCCACATTATATATTGCGATAGGTACATACGGTATCTAAACATTTTTAGTGATACTCCTCCCCGCTAGAATCGTGGCTGTCATGATACTTTGACCTCATGCCTCAAAGAACAAAGGATTTTTTCAACTCTCTACACTGGTCAGTCACAACCATGTAGATTTCAATGTATCTTATGCTTAAAATACATTCGTAACCGTTTCAAGACCGCTTGCTTAACTTATATAACCACTAGAGGGCACCTCAATCTCAAGGAAGTCACGTCGTTCCCCCTTTGACATTGGTTTAAAATAAACCCGATATTATATTTATAAGAAAAGAAGAAAAAAATTAAAGAAAATAAATGATATTTATCTTGTAAAAGTTAATGGCGCAAAGAATGATATAAGCCTAACATAGCTGAATGCTTGCCCAGTGTTTTTGGCATTGCTGGGCCTCTTTCACTTAACTTAATTCGTTGTTTTTTTGCAAGAGGAGCCGCCAGGTGTGCAAGGATGCGAGTTTTTGGCTCCACATACTATACAAACTTCACAACACTCTGATTCATCATTTAACGTGCATTTTGGCTCCGCTTTAATCCAGGACGATTGTCGCTACCGATAACACCGCCATTTTTATTTACTTTTTTTTCAAAGTGTGAAATGATTTGGATTCCTTATCTTTTACTCACGATATTTATGTTTTAGTTGGAGGACGTGATCGTTGACGTGTTACTCAACAATGTACTTTTTTTCTGGGGTCATTGTTGTGTGGGAATTTCGGCGTAATTGTTGCTTGTGTGGGTGGTTTACAGGATGTGACATCATTGCATTGTCTGAAAACTGCAAATGTGTTGAAAGTTTGACGAAAATCTTTGTTGATGGATTCAAAAAATTTCTAAATTGTAAGGCCAAAAAAAAATCTCAATCTTAATTTATCAAGGAGGAGTTTTTTGAGGATTATTTTGTAAAGCTACAATGAACAAAATCAAGATAATCTACGAAAAATCCAGTCTCGTATTTATTTGTCTTCGATTTTAACCCATTTTTGTAATTTTCAATCGATATTTGTCAATTTCCACAACGATTTTTAACAAACTTTTGTCATTTTCCACACGATACGATTTTGACCAATTTTTGTCATTTTCCACAAGAATTTGACCAATTTTCGAGATTTTTCACACGATTTTGATCTATTCTTGTAATTTTCAATCGATATTTGTCAATTTCCACAGGATTTTAAACCAATTTTTGTCATTTTTCACACAATTTTGACCAATTTTCGTCATTTTTCACAAGAATTTGAATAATTTTCGAGATTTTTCACACGATTTTGACCTTTTTTTTATCACTTACAATCGATATTTGTCAATTTCCACACGATTTTTAACTCGATTTTTGTCATTTTCCACACGAATTTGACCAATTTTTGTCATTTTCTACACGATTTTAACCAATTTTTGTCATTTTCCACAAGAATTTGACCATTTCTTGTCCTTTTCACCAGTTTTCTTCATTTTCTAGCCAATTTTTGTGTGGGAAAATAGCCAAAATCGATCAAAACAGAAAAAACCAGTAAAATTATAAAAATAGGAATTTATCTCATCATAACCACGAGAACTGACGAGATGCGACAAGAAGTGGCTTAATGTTCTTCTCCATGTTACACCTCCCACTCGAAAGATCGGCCGGCCGCATTCGAATCACAACTCGTCTTTACTTTAGACAATGATTTTCCTTATACTTTTTACCCTATCAATATTATTTTTATAAGTAAATTAAGGGATGTCATAACCCGAGGAAAAAAGGCATAGTTAATCTTTCAGTAAAGACTTGAAGAGAACAGTTTGTGGCTTGTAATCTGTTACTTTGGAAATAAGGTTAGCACTTTGATTTCACGAGTAGTGTAGGAGTCTGGCAGCGTTTATCACGCTCTGGGAAATTTTAAAAGATAAAAAGAAACCCTTTTAAGGATTAAATTCTGACCTATTTCATAAATCTTTATTTTTTTTCTTCTTTTGTTATTATTATTATTTTTTTTATATTTTATTTTTTTATTGAAATGTAAATAAATAGAAGTTGGGAAATTGTAGTTATGATGTAATTTGTGTTGTAAAAATATAACTGACTTCCGGTTTGGATGATTGTGTGCGAGTGTGACGTGAGGAAAGTGTCGGGTGAGATAAAAAATCGTTGATGGATCCAAAAATTCACTGAATTCTTATGAAATTCTGGAAATGTTTAAAATCTTAAAAATTTTAAAAGGAACCGAAAAATTGTTTAAAATTTCAATAAATGTTAGAAATGTTGATTTTTTATATCATTTGAGCGTCAATGATATTGTCAGTTTTAAAAGGAAATGCCAAATCTTTAAAGAAGAGCTCAAAAATCTCAGAAATCATGAAAATCACATTTTTAAAATCACACAAATCTTAAAAAAATGTTAGAAATCCTTAAAAATTTCAAAATCCTTAAAAATCTTAGAAATTCTTAAAAACCATAGAAATCTTTAAAAATCCTAGGAATCCTAGAAATCCTAGAAATCTTAAAAAATTTCAAAATCTTTCAAAATCTTAGAAATTCTTAAAAGCCCAAAAAATCATTAAAAATCCTAGAAATCCTTAAAAATTTAAAAACCCTTAAAAATTCTAAAGATCGTTAAAAATGTCAAAATCCCAAAGATTTCAGGAATCTATAAAAATCCCAAAAATCTCAGGAATCCTAACAAATCCTAGAAATCCTAAAAAATTTCAAAATTCTTAAAAACCCTAAAGATCCTTAAAAATTTCAAAATCTTTAAATCATAGAAATCCTTAGAAATTCCAAAATCTCCAAAATCTCAGAAATCCTAAAAATCCTAGAAATCCGTAAAAATCCCAAAGAATTCTCTACAAAATTCAAAATCTTAAAAAAACAAACAAACCAGATTTTAAACTTTCATCAACCAATTTCCCAGTTGTCAACCCCGGAAAAGTAGTGGGACGATGGCGAACAGAGTTATAAATGACTTAACTTTTGACTAAATTAACTTCCGGTTCGGGGTCTACCGGAACATGAAAAGATCAAGACTTGTTTTGATGATCCCATGCTAGCAAAACGCAACACCCATCATTCACCCACAATACCTCACTGTCAGAACGAGGCCATGTTTGAAAATTCACAAATTTCATCCGTTATTTATTACTGACAATCAAACATGATAAATTATCGACATCACATCACCCTATAAATAATTCTGCATAAAAATTCCATAAATCTTTAAAAAACACAGACAAGATTCCAACTTCCAAGTATAGCAATGTTTTTTAACTCCCTAAACCAGCAGAACAACCAGAATTAGTCATTTTATATTGATGGAAGAGAAGTTTTAAACTTGGAATGGAAAACAAATTCGTGTTTACTCCTCAAAATACTTAGTGATTTCATTTTTTTCTTAACTTTGATGACGTTGCAAACCTATTTTAAGCTGTGATAAATACACTTTCTCGCATTTCAACATTTCTGTCAAGGAAAAAATTTGTTTTTTACAAACTTAGATAAATAAATCACATCTTTTGATACAATGTTATTGTAATTAAATCATACAACGAGTCGATTCTGTTCTATTCGGTTTAGTTCTTTGGATATTCGCCAGGTAAGTCAGATTTACCTGTAAATTGTAGCGATTTTGATGTTTTTATCTCGGTTTTGGACGTTTATGTACTCACTACACGTGGCTTAACGTATTTACTGATGGGTGATTGAACATTTAGGTCGCATGTTGTACCTCGAATGGCAATTGGCGAGTAAAAAACGGTAAAAGAATTGCTGAGTTGACAGCTGATATTTCTTGGGTTGCTCAAAATTGGTGTAATGACCTTCTTGTGCAAATTGGAATTTTCCATTGATGCATCACACGGTCGGGTTGAAATCGGTGGTTTCCAAATATTTTGGTTCGTCGGTTCATTGGTTCCATGAAGTCATCCATCCCCATCAGTGCCCGACCACTCCCGCTTTATAAAAAAAAAGTGTTTTTCACAATAATGGATTGCTTGACTTGTTGAAGAGAATAATAAATTGTTCAAATATGACTTTGTGGAAAAAAACTTATAACCGCCACTGCAAAAAATTTCAAATTTACAAAGGAAATTCAATGTAAAATTCATTGTTAAATTTGTAAAATTGTGAGAAATTGATGTGAAAGATGATGTGTAAATCAAGATTTACATCTTAT
>JAQFZO010002897.1:0-11003 GCA_034695885.1 Geophilus flavus | reverse complement strand
TACAGTGAAACGTGGGATAATTTGTAATTCCGGATTATTTGAAGTTTAATGCAAGGCAGACTTCGTTATAACGAATTTTATAAATTTGAGTCTATAACCTGTTGCAGAGTGAAAAATGGTATAAACTTAGATTTGTGTTTTCTTTTTATAATCTGAATAGATGTTTGAGTGTATTATTACATATGATGGTGATGTGTTATTTTTACATAATAATCGAAATTTTGGTCCAAAAATAACTTTTCTGGACAAATTTTGGATCTACTTCCGGTTTTTTCAATGAAAATTATTTTACTAGTGTCAGTTGTGTTAACTAATGTTATTAACTCTTATTAAGTAAAATAAATAACTATATTACTTTCGGTTAAATATATATCAGCTAAGTTTTTTACTACCGTATAATAAAAGTCATACTGTACGTCAAATTTTTTTGAAAAACAAAAGCAACATTTTGTTCAATACGTTGCTCGACATTAGATGTATAACAAAAAATATATAAACCGCGATTTATATAAACCGCGAGTTGTCAAAATCGCGATTTACACAAATTGTTAAAAAGCGAAATGAGTAAACAGCGAAATTATTTATTACAGTTTTAAAAAAATTTTAGTTTTTTTTTCTCGATTTCGAGCGAGTTAAAAGGGCACTTCCGGTTCAGTTAGGGATCTGAAATTTTCAGGCCACCGACTACACCCCTCGAGCTCGGTTATCCTATATTTTGAAGTCTCTGAGTCAACCGGAAGTACCCTCCATACCCCTGCGAAATCGGAATACAAATTTTGATTCGAGCTATGCAGCGAAGCTTACTCGATAGATACTTTAATTTTTAAAATATCATACAGTGCATACGAGTGTTTGATTGGCTGTAGCGTGCGTAGCGTGCGTAGCGTGCGTAGTGTGAACACAGGTGTGAAGGCACCTTTAGGCATGAATTGAAATTAAAAAAAATGTTGAAAAATTTTTGAAGACCCCAAATTATATTTCGCGGTTCAGCTGGGTCGCAGTTTGATTTTTCGCGGTTTAAATCGTCGCGCTTGCCGAATTTCCGCATTCGCGGTTCAGCGGTTTCGCGGTAAAACCTTTCGCGGTATATCCGCCGCCCCTTTAATTCTCTTATAAAACTTTTACTTATTTTGTGACTTGCCTGCTTAGAAGAATTTGTTTCCTCCCCTTCCATTGAAATAGCACACTCACCCCTCAAAATTGTGCATGAAAATTTTGGCTGACCATGACTGTACATTAAAACTTTGGTTGTCTCTCATTCAACTAAACTATTTCTAATGTGTAGGTTTCACCAAGGAGTTGTAAGAGCAGGAGGGAAATCTCATTGCTCAAAAATACATCTTGTGGTGAAGGACACTAACATGACATCATTCGAGGCAGTGATGTGTCACTGGCAACAATTTTCAATCCTTCTTTTGCAACTCCTTGGTTTTACTGTACTCATATGGAATCTGCAAAAATTCTGCAGTTATTTGGCCCTTTTTAAAAAAGTTCTATACAATTTCTGTAAAAATTTTGCATATTTTCTGAAAATTATTAACTATATGCAGGCAATATCTGCTAACTTTCTACAGAATTTAATCACATGTGCAATTTTTTGAATCGAATTAAAAATTTATGCAAAAATTAAAATAATGTGAAATATTTTTACAGAAATTAGGTAGAATTTTTGAAAAAGTGGCCAAATAACTGCAGAATTTTTGCATATTGTCTGCAATTTTTGTTGCAAAAAATCTGCAAATTTTTTTATTTGGGTATGTGCATATACAACAGAATAAATTAGTTATACATTTATTAAAATTCTTTTATTACAGATTACTCCCAAGTTCAAAATGCAAGCAGTGATGGTAAGTATATTCACAATATTGCAATCTATCTTTCAACTCTAATTATTACTTCAGAAAGTGATGATAGTTGCCATATTGTTGATTCAGTTTTCAATAAAAAGCTCTGGAGCTAAAGGGTGAGTTAATCTGTAGATGTACTACAATATAACAATAATAATAACAACAAAGACAACAATAGATGTAATCTTAATGAATTTTTTTATTTCTAATATCTTTTTATAGTCGTTGTAGAAACATTAAAAACGAGTGCGATTCAAGGTTTGCTAATAAATTAATAAATTATTTATTAATGTTAATTTTTAAATTTAATCAGTAGTAATAAAACTAGAGCCTGTTGTATTATTAGGATAATTTCAACCACAAATTTTCTTACCTGAAAATACGAGTGCCCGAAGGGACGAGTTGTATTTTCTGTCAAGAAAACGAGGGGTTGAAATTCCCGATAATATAATAAGGCTCGTGTGGTATTCAGGAAGAGAATTTAACAACGAAAATGATACGCCATTTGTTTGTTTAATATCGTAGGCAATGATAGAAAGCACAAAAATCACAATAATGTATGTATTTTACATAAATTTGTTATGATTTACATTGTAATTATTTAATTACAAGTAAATCATCGTAATAAATTAGAAAATTAGCTTGTATTTTATAATTTTCATTATTTTGGTGTGCACTTTTTTATATTTAGGCCCTGGTAGTGACAAAACGTCATCCTACTGAAGTAGGATGACGTTTTGTCAGTGTAATTGTTCTGTGATTGGCCAATTTCAAACGAAAGCATAGTCGCGATTGGCTGAATCACAAAAACAAAATGGCGGCGTTAAATTTTCATTAAAATCAATTTCAGAGTGATTGGAGCAGCACGTGTTTAATTATTAATTTTTTTAGGTCAAGTGTCACCACAGTTAAAGGAGTTGCGCAATGAAAAATGAAAAATTGTTAAAAGTTTGATATTTAGTTAATATTGGGGCGTTCATTTCATTTCTGCCATTAAAAAAGTGATATTATATCGACGTTAAATGGAAGAAATTGATGATTTTCTCGAAAATGCAGTGCGGCCTAACCAAAGAAAGGCCAAACCGGAAGTGACGTAGTGGCTAGAATCCCATTCAAACGCTCACAACTTCTAAACGGTAACAGATAAAAAAAATTTGAAATTATCATTAAATTCGTAACGTTTTACTCTACGATACCAAAAAAAAATGAAATCTAAGAGAAAAAAATTGATATTATTTAATGGACAAAAAAATAAAAATTGTTACATGTATGATCCTTTTACCTGTCTTACAATATAAACTAACATTAAATCTACATAAAATTTTTTTTTGTTTTTTAATGCAAACAATTACTGTTTTACAGTAGTTTAAATTTTTGTAATTCTGGTCACTACGTCACTTCCGGTTTCGGGAAAGTGGTGTCTTGAACACAACTTCAAACACTCACAACTAAATATCTAACAGCATTTTTTTTCTGAAAATTTGTCAGATGGCCTATTTTGATATAAACTTTGGTTTAGACAAAAAAAATCAACATTAAAATTTCATTGCGCAACTCCTTTAAGACCTAAGTAATTATGGGCAGTTTGAGCTGAAATCATTCATTACTACAGTATACAAAATACTACTCCGATCAATCTGACAAAATTGGTTTTAATAGAAACAGGAGGGTCGACTTGACCAGGATAAATGGTTTTAAGGAGCAAATATCTGTTCAATCTGTTCAATATATCACAAGGTTGTAAATCTGCAAACTTTTGACTAAAGTTTAATACGAGAAATTGCAAAGTCTATTCTGAAATATATTTCAAATATAATTCAGATATATAGTATATCACATAAGCAAGAAGTTACATCCAGCCGCCATTTTCCCACTAGTTGTTCATTTGTATGTGTCATATGACCACCGGTCTAACTGACTTGTGAGCGTAACAGGGGGTTGGTTGTAATTTGACTTACCGTACGGTAGCTCTTTACAATTTGTTTTCTAGTACGTATATAGACTTACTTTGATTTGATTTAAAATTTTAAATCAGATCAAACCATTTTTGAATGCACTTACTGTATATTGAGTCACTTATTTTGACTCTCCCTGTAGTCACATTGAAAACTGTCTCAATTTAGGGTAATTTCAGATGCCCTATGTAAACACTTTTCAGTCAAATATTTAATTTTACTTTAATAGATAAAACAATTTTTTTTAAATCTAGGTTTTCAAAATTTTCGAAGACCTTTTTCCTCTTTTTAGTCGTCTCCTCTATTTTTGTAATTAAAGTACACAGTACCTTCGTAAAAAGATTGGAATGACACATGCCACATTGCCACCAAATCTCGTATGACTGCGTGATTTTGCAGCAGTTGGGGGACTCCAAGCGACAGACATGATAAACTATTGTATCTGCCACACTTCGTGAATTTGATGGTAAACTGCTTTGATGTGCGCATGTGCCGTAAGTCTCGAAATTAACTTACGAAATTTCTCCTAAGTTTTTCCTACGAAGGTTTTTGAATTTAAAAAAGATAAAAAAATTTACCAAACTTAAATTTTAGCTTAAGTTTGAACTTAAGTTGAAACTTAAGTAATGTTTATGAATGCATCCCCAGAACTTGGAAGTACAAAACAATATGGTAACTTTGGACTTGAATAGCGAGAAATCAGCCGTAACAACAAGTCAACATCATCCGGAGAAGAACAAATAGTAGCTGCATTCAAAAACTAAAACAAAAATTGTGTTTTGTGTTTTAGGCGTAACTTATTTCTCATTAATTCTTAGTTTGGTGAGAACAAGTGACGTTTAAAACATAAAACACAACTAAAACTCAAATTTGTTTTAGTTTTTGATTGTAGCTACTGACCAATCTTTCAAAAACTGCAAAAAATCTAAGGTGTCATTTAGTACTGTTTTGGCTACTCTAGCACGGTGTAAACCAGCAAACACCTTATGGTGCAAGCTTAGATGTACAGGTTAAAAAATTGTCACTTTCAGTGAGCAGCATCGTTGACAAAAGTACTCTCTAGGCCTAATTGGATTTCTATTTCACTTTAAATGTTTTGGTCAAAGATGTTGCTCACTGCAAGGGATAATTTTTATGACCAGGATTGTACGTACATTTAAGCCTTGCACTCACTAGGTGTAGGTTTACAGTTTACACCGAGTAACAGTAGCCAATTTGGGACAAACATGATTCTTAGATTATGAAATGATGTTTAAAAGTGCATTTCTTTTGAATTTACCACCAGTTTATCATGTCTGCCATTAGGATTGCCCCAACGCCCGCAAGTAGCACTTTCATCTATTTTCCGTGTCCATAGTGATGCCAGTTGTATGTGATTATCACTTCTGATGATTACTTCCTGTCCTATAGTGGGCCTAAAAACACATGCAAGCGCTAACAGATGTCATTTACAATAGCTGCATTGAAAAACTAAAACAAAAATTCGTGTTTTAGTTGTGTTTTGTGTTTTAGACGTCACTTACTCTCATTAAACTGAGAATTTATGAGAATAATAAATGACGCCTAAAACCCAAAACAGAAATTTGTTTTAGTTTTTGAATGCAGCTAGTGTTTGTGTAAATAGTTTGTGAAAGATCGATAAGTATTATTAGATTAGTGTTAGAGTAACTCAAATCTTAAAGCAATTAATAGTTTATTTGTTTAAATTAAAGTATTACTGCTCTAGGTTTGTACAAACCTCAGGAAAATATTGTTGCTAATCCAACGATGCATATCGATAGTCTCAAATTCGGCAATTAAGATTAAATCATCCATCTCAACCTTCAATTGTTCTAACCCCATTTCTAATTGACATTAAAAAGAAACTAAAACAATCACCTTAACCTCAAACAATTGAAACAATCGATTTTAGATCAAGGTTTTTCCTCCAATGACATCATTTATACCTTTCTCACACTCACAAAAAAACAACAGTAAAAACCAAGAACTAACAACTCAACTTCAAAAAACCCCCAAACCAAATCACTCTGTAACCCAAAACCCCACAAAAAGAAAAAAAAACATCAAAAATTTTCCGAAACATCAAAACATAGAGACACTTTCCAACAAACATTAACGAAAAACACATGTTAATTCAACAGACCAAATATCCTGCGCCATCTATTGCACAACTCCAAGCGGAAAAACTTAAAAATACATAAAAAAAAACCTTCAAATTTTAAAAATTTTCTTACAAAAATCATTTTCCTGCTATTAACTCAAAATGACCTCCAATTTCCATCTTTGCCATTTACATTTTTCACAAAAAAATCCAAAATTACAAAAATTTATTTAATTTAAAAAAATATATAAATATAAATATAAATAAAAAAAAGTAAAGTTGTTAATTAAAGGAAGGAATTGACAGATTATGGGACTTGTTTTTCCTGTTTTTCTTTGATGATATAAATTAATGATCACTTTCTTGGCTTTGGGGTCACTGGTCTCTGCGATTCGCATTAAAATATGAATAGTAAACTTGAGCCATAAACATAGATCTGGCTGTAATTTGCTCGATGGCCTTTAGGTTTAATATGACGACCTTATTTGGTTTTTCTTTTTATTTATTTTTTTAAATGGCTTTTTTCAAAGTCAATTCAATTGAAAAGAGTTGAGTGAGGCGAGTTTTAGGACGGATCTGTAATTATGTGTTGTAAATCTTCAAGTCGTCTTTTTGCTTATTTTCCATTTTCTACGGTTTGATTTGGCCTGGTTTGTTTTATTTATTGTTGTATGTGATTTGGGTTGTGATTTTTGGATTGTAAGGATTGTCTGGTATTTTTTTTTTATTGTTGAGGTTTTTAAAGTGGTTGATTGTTGATTGTGTTGTTAGTTTGATTGTTACTTTATTTGTTGTAAAATCTCAGTTTTCAGTTATTTTTACAATAAATGCAACAATGCCAAACATGGCAAAAACTTCCATTCTTGAAAAAATACTTTCAATTGTAACAAAAGTTTGATTTAGCAACAATGCATAACACATTAAAACAAAAACGCCATTGTTATTTTTTCAACAATCAAATTTACCTCACAATCATCAAGAATGCTCATGTTAGATAGGCACCATTCTGTGACCGTTGAGGCAATCTGTATACTATATATTTAATTCATTTGATTGTAACAACTTTGTAAGGAAGTGCGCCCCAGAAATGGCAATGCACTACTGACCAATGCCAGATTTTGCAGGCTCTTTTGGAGAAAAAAATGTTTTTGATTTTAACCGATGCTTACTCTGGATGAATTCTGTGACATTGGTTCAAAATTTATCTTCTGCAACTACAATCAAGGAATTGTTGCAAAAATTTACAGATTTTTGTCCAAAAGGCCGAACCGGAAGTTTTACCTGTACACAGCCACTTGCGCAAGAAGAAAAGAAGTGTGAACAGCGAGGAAATGACCAGAGATGCATCGTGACCGGTTCATCTAAAAATGTGGACCGGTTAAAATCAATTTTATCTCTGCACAATTCGGGCAAAGTTAGGAAATCACAAAAGTTGCATTCCGATTCGGGTACATTTTTAGATGGACCGGTCGTCGTCGGTTCACTCCACACGACCGGACTAAATATATGATGACTTTTCAATTTTCTCACAACGATGTGTTCGTGACCTCGGGGAATCGGTCGGGAATTAATTTGGGTGGCCCTCGTGCGATCAATTTTGAAACTCGGTACGGAGTACGTTGGTAGTGTATAATGGTAGCTCGCGCCTCGATCGAGTTTCCTTATAAATTAGGGCGTCGGCTAAAGCTCGAGGCTGGAGGCGAGACGAAGATAGAAACGACCGAACTTGTTTCTTGTTTACAAGGAATGTTATTACGCTCGTCCTTTGGAATTGCTCCCAAATTTTCTCCCGACCGTCCTACTTAATTAAACATCACACTATCGCTTTAAAATACTTTAATATAAACAAAGAGATTTAAATAAACAACACGCCGCCCCATTCGGTTGACGACTTTAAGTCTAATTTTAGTTTTCTCGATTCCTCTTCTTTGCTGAGACGTAAATAAGTCTCAAAATATATCACTTCCGGTTTTAACAGGAAGTTGAAATTTTGGGGAGGTTTAGCTACCATCTTTGTTTCAGTCCTCCTGAAATTTTAAGGCCTTATCGTAACCGGAAGTGCCTTTTTAAAGTGATTTTTAAATTGACTTACAAGTTAGTGATTTGATTTTTTGCAGTTAAAACTAGTGAATTTTAAACCTCAAAAATGACACTTCCGGTTTCATTAGGAACTTAAAATTTTAGGGGCGTTTAGCTGACATCCAAATTTCAATGTTCCTTAAATTGTATGGCCCTGCCGTAACCGGAAGTGCCTTTTTAACGTGACTTTTAAAGTGACTTACAAAGTGACTTTTTGCTGGAAAGTTAAAACTAGTAATTTTTAACTCAAAAAAACCTTTCTTCCGGTTTAATTAGGAACTTACAATTTTACGGGAGCTTAGTTCCCACCCACGTTACCATCTTTTTAAAATTTCAAGGTCCTGACAAAACCGGAAGTGTCTTTTTAAAGTGAAATAAAAATACTAGTGATTTTAAGTTTTAACTCCAAAAACATACTTCCGGTTTAAACCTTAAAGATACAAACTAGAAATTTCACGGGCAATTAACTTCTACCAACATTTTCATCCCCTTGAAATTTCAAGGCCCTGACGAAACCGGAAGTGCCTTTTAAAGCGCCTCATTGCTGTGAATCAGTAAGCTTAAATACCATTGATTTTAACTCCCAAAAAACTATCACTTCCGGTTCAGTCAGCAGTCCTAAACTCTTGGGACAAACAACCCACGCCCCAATATCAATCCCCTTAAAATTTCAATGTCCTAACCCAACCGGAAGTGCCCTTTAAAACAACAATTTTCACTAAATTTTCTAGTCCAATAAAAGAAAAATCGATTAAAAATCGACCAATCGAATAAAATTCCTCGATTAATCAACGATAGTCCCACCCAGCCCTACAAAAAACCCATCAAACCAACAAATAAAGATCCATTTAACAAAAACCCGTGTAAACCCCATGAGCAAATCCCAATAAAACCCAACAAACCCAACCAATTTGAACTCATTAAACCCACATAGCCACCAGACAACTTTATTTAACCACCAACACCAACCAACACAACCACAAAAAAAAAAAACCCAACATGTCAAATCTGAAAACCAACTTCTCTTAACTCCTCTCTCACGAAACATTTTTCCTTCGTCACACACACGACTCAAAAAGTCAAACCCGAAAGGAAAGGAAAGTATAAGTTGAAGGACAAATTTTTTATTTCATTCTTTCCTCATTTTTTTCCCTCTTCTCATTTATTTATTTTTTTTCTCTGTCTCTCGTCTGGATTTGACGCTCCGACTGGGTTTCTATGTTAATCTTTTCCCATTATTTTCCTCAGGAGAAACTCGCAGACTTTCCGCTCTATTTCCCAACAAAACAAAACAAAAAAATTTTTTTCCTCCAAAATTCAAAATTTTTTTACAATTTTTTACAACTTTAATTTTTAAATATTAAAAAAAAACCTTTGTGGCTACCGTAGTTATTAAATTACGGGCGCAAATGGGTTGTGGTTTACTTTTAGAACAAATACATGAAAGGAAATTGTGTGGCCAGTGGGTCAGGCGGCCAATGAGCAACGGGTCAATAGAGCAATGGCCGCTGTGTTCCGTATCTCTCTTCTCTCTCTCTCCGCCTCGTCTTCATTTTTTTTTTATATTTTTGTTAAGATTGCGGCCATCCGATGGAATGGTGTCAGGGGGTTGCGCAAGGTCAATGTCACCTGAGTGGATACTCTTGGTTGTACTTCGATAGAGCGTTGCAGGTAGGCCGTGACCTCCATTTATTTACACCCGCCAGGAGTCTGGAAGGAGATAAAAGGTTTCCATTTTTTTTCTTCTTGGGTTGTAAGAAGGGGAGGGGGTGTTGGGTGTTTGGGTGGGGTGGGGAAATGTTGTGTTGACTTGACCGTGGCTGTGGCCCTGGGGTTTTTGGGGTTTTCTTCCTGGAGATGTTTTTGTTTGGGTTTATTCAACTTGTGTGGAATTTGGTTGTGTTTTGGTCGATGGGAAGATGGCTGGTGAGTTGTGACGTAGTTTTTTTTTTGTTTTGTTGGGATGGGAGAGTGATTTGGATTGTTGGGATTGTTTGTTAGATTAAAAGGAATTATGGGGTGGTTTTTTGTTTTGTTTTGTTTTGTTTTGTTTGTTTTTCTTGGTTTGTTCTAGTTGTTGTTTGTAGTAACTTTATTCACTATAGTTTGCTGCATTCTTAAGTTCTTAACAAACTATCAGGAATTCTTAATATAGTGAATATACGATTACATGCATGGAATGTTTCGTGTCAGTCGAAATATTCAGGAATAATACTGTAACTTATATGTAATAATTTGTAAACAATTGGGATTGGAATATTCCCTCCAGGAATATTTTTTTCGCAAAGTGTTGGATATTTCAATTTTCAAATCGAAGAGGATTATTTCTATTCAACAATGGAGAGAGAGAAATAATTGTTATAAGGTCGCCGGTGGCTACTCTTGTCATACGAAATTTCCGTAAACAGCAAGTTTTTTGACAAATCTTTACAGTTAACTTTAGCATGCCATTTCATTGAAAAGTTCCAAGTTTGTCTGGACAGATTAGCCTTCAGATTGTAGTGGATTGATTGACAGAAGCTCTTATGAACCCAACTAATGTACAGTACTGATATACTTCTGATCTGACTTGGGAATGCAAGTCACTTGCAACAGTGTTGCACAAACATACAGAATACCCACAGTATTGTAGCAAAATTATGACTACATAAAAAGCCTCTGTCTCTTGGTGCCAGAAACTTGAATACCTAGTTGAGAAGGTTTGACAACAATTACAATAATTACAATAGTTTTGTGATATGCTTACAACAAATGAAAAGGCTTGAAACTAAAATAGTCTTTAACAATTGTTTTACTGTATCACTTACTAGGCACATTCCATTATTCTGTATGTTAGGTCATGTGTAGTGTTAGAAATTACAAATGAGTGCTCAAATTTCATTCTGTAATAAATCATAAAATATGATGTCACTTCCTACATTGTTACTACACTTTCCTAAATTTAACACTAGGAAAATTTTCTGTGTTGTCACCTGACATACAACACAATTTTGCCACCTAAGCACTGCAATCAATATTCAA
>JAQFZO010002896.1:0-11004 GCA_034695885.1 Geophilus flavus | reverse complement strand
AATCGAACGATGGCATCTTCGACTGCAGGAATATCACTTCACCATTCGATACGAGCCAGGAAAGGGCAACGCAGCAGATCCCCTCTCACGATTACTCGCCACGACACGGGAATGCCATGAGGCCGAAGATGATACAACTGACCACCACATCAGGTGGATTGCCAAAGTAAACGTTCCTGACGCCATTACAATTCCTCAGTTGCGTAACGCTCTACAAACTGACGTGACATTGGGCAATGTGATTGAGGCTCTGCAAAAAAACAAGTGGACGACTGAACTTAAGACGTTTGAATTAATCAAGGACGAACTGACTTACCGAAAGGGCATACTACTGCGCGGACATCGCATAATCATTCCCACATCTCTACGGCCCACAATTTTACGCATTCTGCACGAGGGTCATCTGGGCATCGTCAAAACTAAGATGCTGGCTCGCGAAAAGGTCTGGTGGCCGGCAATCGATCAGCAAATCATAGAAACCGTGACAGCCTGCATTCAATGTCAAACACAACTGGGAGGCGAGAAACCACAACCAATCGCGTCTACACCAATGCCAACAGGCCCATGGCGCCACCTGGCAATAGACCTATGTGGACCCTTCCCGAACGGAGACACGATGATCGTTCTCGTGGATTATTTCTCCAAATATCCCGAAGCCAAAATGCTCCGAAGCACAACTGCAGGAGTCATCATTGAATGGCTTGAGAATGTTTTTGCGACGCACGGATATCCTGAGGTCATAACCTGTGATAATGGACCGCAATTCATTTCGGCTGAATTCCGACAATTTTTAACGGCACACGGCGTCCGAACACGTCACGTCACTCCTTACTGGCCGCAGGCTAATGGCCTCGTGGAGAGATTGAATCGGGCATTTCTCAAAGCATTACGAGCAGCTAAATTGGAAGGACGTAATCAAAAAACGGCATTATTAGAATTTTTGCGCGTTTATCGCACAACGCCTCATTGTACGACAAGCATCGCGCCAGCTCAACTACTGTTTAACCGAGTAGTACGTACCAAAATACCTGATGTGCGACGCCCTCACTTATCCGACAATTGGCGGTACGCAACCAAGATGAGACAACTTGCGTCGAAGACATACGCAGACGAACAACGTGGCGCTCGGGCCCCACGAATCAAGGTCGGTGACACTGTCCTTGTCAAACGCCGACGAAAACAACATAAACTTCAGACGCGATTCGATCCTACGCCGCACACGGTCATCGCCACGGACGGGGGACATCTCACACTGCGAGCTCCGGATGGATCTGAAATCACACGCAATATTACTCATAGCCATTTATTACACCCAACGTCCTCCCATACTCACAGCTCGGCGGACACCGTTGGAACCGCAAATAAACAGATCGCACACCAACCGCTACCTCTTACCACACCGGGTACGAGTACCATAACGTTCCGGAGGATGCATAGCAACGTTAACACGCACACGGTTACGCCGAGCGAGACTCCGACCACATCACCGATACTACGGGATCACGCATACGCAGCGCCTTCCACTCCGACGGAAGAGGAGAGAGAAACCGTAGCTGCTACGGTAACTGACACAAGCCAGCAACCTCACGTTGCGATCACGAGCACACACGAAGTCACGGACGGTAATGACAACACAGGGGTCACGACGAGGTCCAGGATGCCGTCACAAACACACCCAACCTCTGACGGAACGCCTGATATCAACCCTACAACCAACGAGGCGCCTGCGGTCAACCCTACAAGGACCCGACCATTTAGGTTAATAACTTTGCCCAACAAATTCGACCAGAGCGTAATGGGCAAAATAGTAAAGGGAACCAACAAGAAAAGGAAGCGTGACGATTCGAATCTCTGATGCCTTATTTTACTTGGAGAGAGATGTGGTGTTCTACTTATCGATTAGTTATCATCTATTGCACTTGCCTATCAACGGGCCGTGACCTTTAGGGTCACTGACCTAATTGTACGTAGGGACCTTCCTTTGAATAAAGCTTCACTTGCGGTTTACCCTTCTAACTGTAAGTCACGTTCAGCGTGTCTCTCTGATACACAGACACTACACCACCACTTTCTTGTGTTGGGAACAATTGATGAATAGATTATTACGTGCAGATTTGACTCCTTGATTTGACGTAATTATTTCCTCATTATTCAAACAAGAAACCTAGAACTATTTGTCACGTGATCGAGGAGGACTACATTTTCCTCAACAGTGAACCATCTCGTTCAGTTCTTTGTTCTTCATTCATGGCGCATTGCCACAGAAGGCATTGCTCATCTCGTGTATTATTTTTTGATTCGAATCTCGATCTCTCGTCGTGCATCGTTTCTCTTTCGTCGGTGTTGAATTTTTTTCATGGATTTGTGGCTAAGATCAAGTTTTTGTGTTGGAAATTACGTTTCATCCACATTCGAATTAATACGGCTGAATATCGGTAATGTGAGGAATGAAATTAAGACAGATTAAGCCTAAATAACTGGAACGAAACATTTTAACTGTGTTCCATTTTCAAAGGAATGATTTTTCAATTGTTTTTTATATTTTTGAGGTTATATAATTTAACGACACAGTGAAAACTATACTGCAGTATTTGACGTGTATGTTATAATTAGCAAGGTCCAAGTCCCGTTTTCCTTTTTTTTCCTACAGTGAGTGCAGTATTTGAATTTTGCGGTTTTTAGGGTGAAAAAACGAAAAAAACGCAATTTTAAAAGTTTACTTTCCTCATGCACAGGATGTTTGTTTATAAAGTGCAGAGGTGTTGTTATTGATTGTACAACAGAATAATTCCGTCTTTATTAGAAAATCAACAAGAGTAGTTACTCATTTGTTTCACCTCTTGGCTTAGTCTTAAACACATTAACTTGGAGTAAGGCCACTTCTCCACAATTCTTTGCATTCGTAGGGATTATTTTGGTTAAATTTTGTGTGGTGTTGCTTTGTCAGTTGGATTTATAGTACACTAAAAATAAAGGGACAGTTAGGGCAATATTGCCTCTTCAGTTTTTTTCTTGTTGAAGATTTAATTTTCATTGAACATTCCTAATAGTGGTTCTAAAATTATCTATGGGATGCCAAATGGCTGTATTTTGTTCTATTTATTCTGTTTGTTTAAGTTAGGTTTAAGTCTTTATTATGTTTCTTTCAACCCTAATCTTAAGCCTTTTCCTTTCTGTTTCTATGGATTGTATGCTAGTTTATCATTGTTTCCTCTGTGTGACACCTTTGTTGGTGCATGCCCATTCTTGTTGTGTCACACAGAGGTATTGTAATTAATGTTCTTTCCTGATTAAAGTTAGTAGTTGATTCGAGATTGAGCTGGTAACGTCTCCTTCTTCTACTCATAACAGCCACTACACATAGGTTTAACCACGGGCACTAAGAACTCCGAGATCAAACACTTAATAGTGCACCCGGTGCCAAGTTGTCTTGGTTAATCAGGGTACTAACAAGCGATTAGCCTAATTAGTCCGTCCCGTTAGGAACGCTGTTAGGGTCACGCAACTAATCAGGTCAGGTTGCAGCGGTAAAACCAAGTCCCTTCATTTTACTTTGATGATTCATTGTGTTGCACACGCATGTATGGTAACAATCGATTCCCATCCCCATTTTTATGCTTAGATAAATTATGAACCCTTCTTGTTTTGGCAGACGGTATTAACTCACCATAAAAGTTGACCATACAAAGGGGAGAACTGAGGTGCCATGGAATAACGTTGAAAGCCTAACACCAAATTGGAATAACGTAAAAACGGAATAAAAGCAAATACAGTAGTACAGAATAAAAATTGTGATTTCAAAAATAAAAGTCTGCAAATTTCACTACTTGCTGTACAGCATTTCTCTGGGGATGTCCCCTAGTAGCGGAGAACAGGAAAAGCATAAATGAAATAAACGACTGAGAGGTGCCCTTGTTCATAATCTCAACAAAACTGTTAAACTTGCTCAAAATCTTCACAAAATTGCTCATAAGCCTCACAAAATCAGTCAAAATCTTCACAGTATCGTTCAAAATCCCTCAAAATCAAGTCAATAAAATTTCTGCATTTGGTACCTTTCACCTCTCCCAATCACAAAAATCCTTAGATCCACTTTTATAAATTCTACACACCATAAACTGAATCAATGAACGCATTTATTTGAATTACTTTAAATTTCATTTTTCAATTTAACAAAATGTCATTCTAATTAAATCAAGAAAGAGTATTTCAATTTTGAATAAATTACTTGTTCATCGAGTTCACCGTTCAGAAAAAAAAATTATTCAAAAATTAACTTACCTTTGGTACAGGACACCCGGGATCATCATTTATTTTGATTCGATTTTAATTAAATTCAATTTTTAACGCGTGTGATGCAAAAAGGTGAATCCTTGTTGCATCATGACACGATATAGTCACTTCTTATTCCTTACCTTAAATATGGAAGTGAGTTCACGAAGAAAATGTCAAAAATTTTTATTTTATTTTTTATTAAAGTTTAGTTTATTTCGCTGTTTCCGATGATTCTTCCAGAATTCGTATTGCAATTCCTAATCCATCGTCGTTCGTCGACCCAAATTCTACAAAATATGAAAGATTTTATTAATTAATCGATGTTTTGTGGACGAGCGTGAGATTTTCTGTAATTCGAGACAAGTACTCAGTAATTTTAATGATGGTATCATGTGTAAGAATAAAGGAAAAATATTTATTGGTTACCAGAAATGAAAGAAAAAGTTTATTTTATTGAGAACCAAGAAGTCGAATTTACCATCAAACTCGTAAACAGCTTTAAACCAGGCGAAGGTTGCATCGAAATGACAGGGCTCACGGGTGCACGGAACGAACAAGTGTTACCTAGGGTAGATTTACGACAAATTAGTGGAAAACGCGACTAAAACGATGTAGTATGTTCATTAATACTGACCTCTCGTCTTGAGCTCTACATGCTTAATTCATTTTCATGCAGTAAAAAGTAAACACTTACTGTAAATTTGCATGTTCTGTAAGAAATAGACAGACAAACAGATGAATTAATATCGAAAAAGAAAAAAAAACATATCATACACAGTACCTGTTGTTAGGAATTGGGTCATGATTAAAAAGGTCATCAGAGTTCTTGAGATAACCTACATCTCATTTTCAGTGTCCTAAGCTTAAATATTTAAGTCATTGTCTTCCTATAATACATTCGTTGGAAAATAATGTAATTTTGAATTAATTTTTTGTCTTGAAAACAAAATTTGCACATGAGCTTACAATGATGTAATATTGTATGATAGGTTCCTCCAGAAAAAGTCGAAGAACAGCAGAATTGCTTCCAAAAATCAAACATGAACGGCTTACCAAAACTATTTTACCAAAGCCAAACATCAACCAATTTACCTTACCAAACATCAACCGATTTGCCGTACCAAACATCAACCAATTACCTTACCAAACATCAATCAATTTACCTTACCAATCATCAACCAATTTACCTTACCAAACATCAACCAATCACCAAAATCAAACTCTTAAGATACTTACCAACATCAACCGATTACCTTACCAAACATCAACCAATTAACCTTACCAACATCGACCAATTTACCAAACATCAACCAATTACCTTACCAAACATCAACCAATTTACCGTACCAAACATCAACCAATTTACCGTACCAAATATCAACCAATTTACCATACCAAACATCAACCAATTTACCGTACCAAATATCAACCAATTTACCAATTTACCGTACCAAACATCAACCAATTTACCGTACCAAATATCAACCAATTTACCATACCAAACATCAACCCAATTTACCGTACCAAACATAAACCAATTTACCTTACCAAACATCAACCAATTACCTTACCAAACATCAACCAATTTACCGTACAAAACATCATCCAATTTACCTTACCAAACGTCAACAAATTTTTTTAAAAATGGCGTTCCACACGACCTCTATGTGTTTCTCGTCCAATTTCGCGTTTTTATCCCCATAGTCGATCCTTCCCACGAACAGTCCTTCGAACCCCATTTGTGCGAACAGCGACGCTTGTTCTCGCGAATGACGGAAGGGGTCAATTTGCCATGCCACTTTGGGAATGCCTCATTCGTCAAACAGTCCCTTCAGATCCAAAGGCCATCATGTCGTGGTAGTGCGCTGAGGCTTCATCAGTCAGGGGAATCTTTTCGGTAACCTTTTATTGCAAATGGCTCCCTCTATTATCATATTTTACTCATTTTTTTTCTTTTTTTACTTGAATTCACGACTTCTTGACGTTTATTAGCGTCCAAAAGTTTATAGCAATGCCAGAAAAACAAGGTTTCGACGTAAATAAAGCGGAATTCAGTGTTGAGTTTGAGTTCTTCCAGAACGGAGTCGAGGATGTATTGAACGCCTGCGTTCTTCTCATTTGTTCCGGTTGACTAGAAATAAATAAATAAATAAATAAATAAATAAATAAATATTTATCATAAAATAATAAACGTATGATAATAAAATACAAAAATGACTAATCAAACCCGACAATATTCCATTCATTATTTAAATATAAACAAAAATAAATAATTATAAAAAATAAAAACAAACAAATAATGAAAATATTAATCACCAAAGCCTGTGATCCGTTGTAAATAAAGCAACGCTGCATATTGATTTGTACCTTCATATCACATTCTTGATTGGAGTATAAATTGTTACAAGTCCGCAAAGGCACATTCATCTTCGCCAAAGACTTCTCCGGGCAATTCATAGAATCTACAAAAAAAACTCAAACGTTAAATTCTGGAAAAAAATAATATGAAATAAAAACAAAATCATTAAATTTACCACTGAAATTATTAACAATTACAAATATCATTGAGGCATAGCATGTAAAAGGAGAAGTAGGGAAACTCTTTAGTTCCGCATGTTGCCGCTTGTGGGGGCGCTGCTGTAGATTTATGCGGCATTTTTTTGGGATTTTGCATGTATTAAAGTGTGTTTACCTGTATAAAACGCCCTTTTGTAGCTGTACAGCTACAGTACAGATACTGAACAGCTACAAAATGACGTTTTATACGGGTAAACACACTCTAATACATGCTAAATCCCAAAAAAATGCCGCATAAATCTACAGCAGCGCCACCACTGGCGGCAACAGGGAAACTAAGGAGTTTCCCTACTTCTCCTTTTACATGCTATGCACCCAGTTTTATGGTATTTTGTTTTTTTCTTTATTTTATATCGGATTTCTTTCGTCATTTGGCATTTTTTGGATATTTTTAGGGTTTTTTTGGATTCTTTTAGATTTGTTTGGCTTTTCTCTGAATTTGTTTGTTTGTTTTTGCTTTTTTTGAATTTCTTAACTTTTTTTTGTATTTTCTCGAATAATTTTTTTTATTTTGTTACATTTTATTGGCTTTTGTGGAATTGTTTTCATTTCTTTGGGTTAGCTTGGATTTCTTTTGAATTTTTGATTTTTATAGGTTTTTTTGCATTTTTTGAAATTATTTTGGTTTTTGTCCCATTTTATTGTTTTTTGACAACTTTTGGGTTCTTTTGTTATTTTTTGGATTTTAGTTGTTTTTTTTTAGGAATTGTTTCTGATTTTCTGGGTTTTGGGATTTTTTTGATTTTGTAAAATTATTTTTTGAATTTTGTTAGGTTTTATTGCTTATTTTGGAATTGCTTTTATTTCTTTGGGTTTCTTTGATTTTTTTTGGATTATTTTCATTTTTTTTATATTTGTTTCTGTTTTTTTGGATATTTTTGGGTTTTTTGGATTTTTTTGGATTTTTTTTGGAGGGATGGTGGAATTGGAGCAACTTGAATTTAGCGACCAGGAATCAGAGATACGTACCAGTAAGGTATGTAAATCTATTTATTTCTAAATTTTAATTTTTTTTAGAGACGACAGCAAGATGCCAATCATGACTATTGATTACGATGAACAACAAGCAGGCACACTTTAAACTACCAACATGGAAACAAGGAATTGTAACCCTTTTATTAACTTTTTGATATTTGTATCAATTATTTGAAAATAAATTTTTATTCATGTAATTTTTTGGTAAGTGTAATTTTTTCCCACTGCTAAATAAAAACATATTTTTGCATTTTTTACACACATTACTTGTCCTAACACAGATACAAAGTAATCAAATATAATAAATATTGTTTTATTTCTTTGGATTTTTTTCATTCTTTTGAATTTTTCGATTTAATATTTTTTATAAAGTATTCAAAAGATTTTTTATTAATTTTTTTTATAGATTTTTTCAATTGATTTCTTTCTATCTTTTTCAATTTTGATTTATGTTTTTACAGATTTAGCATTTGATTTTTTTTTTCCATTTTTAAATTAAAAACGATTTTTACATGGCATTTGTGTTAGCACAGTTGGTGGATGATGGTTTCAGCACAGGTAAATAGACGCCCTGTGTTTATTTACTTCTGGTTTTAGCCAGCTTGGTTACACAACCTGTTGAAAAAGTCATGTGACTTCATTAACCAAAACTTATTGTACTTACTCATGCTGGAAAATGCCAAAGTTTAAATTTTCCTTTTCTGATCTCTGCTTCAGTAAGTGAAAATTTGTTTTCACTTTGTTCCAAAAACTTGCAGATTTCTTGGACTCCTTCATTTCAGTAAATATTGAAAGTAATCTACCATCTTTATGGTGAGATTTTGTTAATAAATTGATCTTTTCCTCCAGTTTAAAAATTACTGCTTCGTTCATCGCGAAAAAACAAGCAGACGATGAAACAAGCAGACGAAACAAGCAGACGACGCCTCCGACGAAGCTTCGTTAAGCGATGTGCAGCGCCATCTACCGTTACAAACGCGAACTGACGCGCATGCGCGGTCTCAATCATGCACAATGTGTTCTACGAGCTGACCATAGAGGACTCACGATCAACTTCCGAAAACGTACGTCAACAATCGCGCCTTCGCTAAGCCGTCGTAAGGGATCAAACCATAGAATAGAGGTATGGTTGCATACTTCTGGTTGTTTATTTACTTCTGGTGTAACTTATAAGACTTAACTTATCTCACGACTTAGGCAATCGGATATTGGTCATTTTTCCAGCCCTAGTGTGAATTAAGGCTGGGCTTAAAGCTGAAAACCTAAACAAAATCAGTCTTCAGTTTTAGGTGGGTCATTCTGCCTAGTATGGGCTGAGCTCTTAAAGCAGAAATCTGCAATCACATTTAATAAGGCAACAAGTGATCACTATTATTCACTTATTCATAAATTAAGTTGATTTCTAAAAGCAATTTCTGTAACAGCAACAATTAAGAAATTAATTATAATTATAATAGTAAAAATAACATAAAAAAAAATATTTTCAAATTAAACAAATACTGCACTTCAGTTGCATAACAACCCCACACATTTTTGGATAGAATTTATTCTTTTTGTTGCTGCCATAATAGCCTAAAACTGTACTCATATACAGTACAGTATATTGTATTACGTTGTCAATTTTGATTTATTACAAAATATACAATAATAAATGAAATAAAAGTATCACTTATTTCAAGAATGATGCTGAAATAAATAACTATACTTATTTTAAAAATTAAATTCACTTGTAAAATCCACGTGTATCATGTCATCTTTTACGCTTATATTAAAAATAAAAACCAAAACAAAACAAAACTGTTGTCAATTGTAATACGACAAACATTCAACTGCACGCCGAAGTATTATTATCAAAAAGAATGCTACATTATTGAATAAAGAAATGGTGAATGGCGTTCATTTTCAAGTTAAGAAGATAAATGCTTTATGATTTCTTAATCAACTGAAATAGAAAACTTAAAAGACTTTCACCACAATAAATATTTATCAGAATCATTCCTGCAATAATTTTTAACGATTATTTATAATTTGATGTTTTATCTATGGTTTGGATTCGTTTGTTGACATCTGACAACGCCTAAATGGTACCGGTAAATACAACTATAAACTCACAACTACTGTATAACGATGGCCGATGAAGAAACCAAAGATGTAGAAGTTAAAGTAAGTTCCACACAAAAATTCTTGGTTCTATTCCACCAAAGATAATTAACATAACTGTTGAGAAAATGATTAAAAATTGCTGACACTTGTCGGTTGACAGCAGTGTCGATTCTTTTTTTCCCGATATTATTTTTCTGCTTTCTGTTTATGGGCAAATTCACTTACAGGAAACGAAGGCAGAAGATGTCAGAGCGCGAGACACGTGGTCAAGACCTTTGGAATTTTTATTATCTTGCATGGCATCTGCAGTCGGATTGGGAAATGTGTGGCGATTTCCGTACACGGCATATAAAAATGGCGGAGGTAAGTTTGTTTGAATTTTTTAAATAAATTCCATGCGTACCGGCTCTTTTCGACTGTTCCTCCTCTTCTATCAAAAATTCATAAAAATTAGAATTCTAGAAGAATTCAATTGTGCATCTAGGGCGTTTTAGTGTCCATGAACTTCCCTCACCTCCTAAGGTTAAGGCCCAAAATATCGAGAATTCTAAATTTTATAAAATTTTAAAAATTTACTCCATCGACATCAATTACATCCTTAGGTACCAACAATTTCTCAACATTTTTTAGCCTTAAGCTAGGTTCACACGTGTGTTCACACCTATATGCAACGCACACGCTATTGTAAGCGAGTGTGTTTACACTGGTTCACATTTGCCAGATGCAAGCCGCCAGATTTAACCGATCAGAAGAAAGACAAAAACATTAACTAACTTGCAGCCTTTTCTTGTCATGTGTGAACACAAGTGAGAACATACACTCTTAGAAAAAAAGGTAGAAAAAAGGTTTAAAAGTGCACCCTTAAAGGTAGAAAAATTTTGGCGACCTCAACGGTGCAATTTTGCACTTTTTTTGCAGGTTCGACTTTAAACCATTCACAAAAGGTTCTACTTTTTCACCCTAATCGTTAAGTCTATTTTTATACCTTTTGAACAGAGTGCAAGTTTGGACCTTGGTTCCAGAGGAGAATATTTGAACCTTTTTGTCTTAACTATTTCTTTTGGGTTTAATTTT
>JAQFZO010002895.1:0-11004 GCA_034695885.1 Geophilus flavus | reverse complement strand
CAGGCTTTTGAATTTCCATTGCACAACGGACACATTCTACACGCAAGACATTGGTCAACACTTCCCCGCGTAAATTTCCCGCCACTAAAGATGTTTCACATAAATATATCGTTCGCCCGTACACCAGTACACGCGACTTTTTTTCAATAATAGCTGTGTAAAAATATTGTTGAAATGCTTTGTTGTCAATTTATGTATATGATTTAATCCTTTGAAAATTAATCCATATTAAGGTGCTCTACATCTTACTGATTAACTTTTATCCTTTATCTATCCGTTTATGATTGAGATACCATAGAAAGAATGAATAAGCCTACCGAACTGAGTCACTTCCATTTCTGAGGTGACAGATATTTTGTCTGACCTGTCAGTTCTGTAAGACCTAATCAGGCTAATTTTGAAAAGTGTAAAATAAAATAAGTGCAAACAGCGGTTTAATTCCCTTTCAGAAAAATTATATTATTTCAGATCTGAAATTGGTTTGATCTAGTTGATTTAATTGAATTGGATTTAACATTAATAACAATAGTCAGATGTGCTTGTACGGTTGTTGACAAAAATATTAACGTATTATCTTGAGTAATTAAGCGATCAAAAGTCACATGACATATAGTGACGTCATACTTCATCCAGTGGATACTCAAGCGTATGTGTATAGACATCACTATCTGTCATGTGACTTTTGATCGCTTAATTACTCAAGAAAATATGACATCAGTTCTGATAACCGGAACTGAAGATTTTTTTGTCAACAACTGTACATGGAACCTTTTGGATCAGATGAGACTTATTCAATCTTTCTAGATCTGTTTGAATCAAATACGGATTTAACTTGATCTGTGGGATCTAAACTTTTCCATAAAGGTTGGTGTAAAAGTCAGTAATTTCAAGTTTAGTATAAAAAAGGTGTATGCAAACATTCTTTGCATGCAAATGTTAGTAAGTATAAAAATTAGTAAAAAAAAATGTATTAAAAATTTTGTTCCGACCTTGAACCTGAGGTTAAAGGCCAATTGAACTTGCCAATGAGATTGCATAAAACAGTGCCTCCTTACATTGGTGACCCAATGTAAGGAGGCGCTGTTCTATGCGATCTGTAGAAAATAAAAACCAATATAAACCCATAACCCAATTTGGTTTACCCATGGTTTTTATATTCTACAGTTGTGTAAATGCAACAATACGCAATAAAACAATGATAATAAAATTTGACTAGTCTTAAACAAAACTTCTGCTCTTGTTGAACTTGGGAAATGACATTGTGAGTGACCCTCAAAAGTATGTTTAACTTTTTATTGTTATTTTATTTTATTTCAACTTTTGAATCGATCAGTTGTTTATTTTTCGATGCGCGAGCATTCTTGGGCTAGTCATTATTCTATTTTTATTTGCCACTGAGTTTGCCTTTTAGCAATTCACAGTGTCTGGCGTTGTTTCTCCTGCTTGGCATTGAACAACACCCTTTTTGTTAGTTCCTGGGTTGATTTAAAGCTCAACTTTTCCCTCCAGGCTCATCGTTGGATTTTATGGTACAATTGCGACTTTTAAAGGACAGTTTCCCCGATTTTGTTGACCAACTCGGATTTCGTCTAAATTTACATTTGGTTAACTCTTTCATACTAGTTGTAGTCTCTGGTTAATTCTAGCTTCGTCTTAATTCGTCTTAAAGTATTTAAAGAATGTACAATTTTGTCCTTATATTTGTACATCCCAAATTGAACCATACTGACCATTGGTCCATCAAACCGACCACATTTGCACGAAATTGTTTGAAGAAATTGTAGTTTTGTGACTGTAGGGTCATTTTGATGGTCCAATTGTCACTTTGAAAACATACTCTGATTTCATGAACAGACAGACATTACTTATAGGACATCCAACACATATCAAGGCAAATGAAATCATTAAAACTCGCAAATAATAATCTGAATTCTGTAAGCGTATGGCGGGTGGCACCCCTGCGGTGTTAAAAGTTCCTATCAGGCAGAATATAGTTTGTCATGTTTTGAGAAACGTGTGTACGTGAGCTGTGAGCAGTTGGTGTAACCAAGGGGTGTATCTTAAGCATACCACTTGGTGGCGAGTCCCCAGGACGAGCACTGGACAGTAGTGGTCAGTTTAGGCCCACTTTGACCATGCTGTTGCAATTCCAATTAATACGCAATCCTAATGTACAATTGTGGTCAAAAAAATTGTTGCGAGCAGTCTACAGTATGTTGAAAATTCAACAGTCATCACAATTTAGTAAAGTAGGCATATCTAAGGGGCCTGGCTTGGGTGAGTCTGCTTTGGTCAGTGCCGCTCTTGATAATTTTTTTGACCAGGATTATAGTGTAACAAAATGCAATCCTTAACTGAGTAATGTGTCTCGATTGAGTTGAGGCAACTCAGTCAATGCTGTTTGGGAAGTAGACGCCATTGACACTGCCAAAGTGGTTTTGGTTCATGGTACAGTTCCGTTAATTCTAGCTTGAGACCTGGGTAGAAAAGCCAATATTGCTCAATGACATTGTTTAAAAATGTCCGCCTTGATTGGTTGGGATGTGTCACATGCAGAAAGTAGGATCTTCCTTCAAGGTGTCAAACAAGAGTGAATGCAATCAAATTTAGCAGGGATTTTCACTTTTTGAGAGGCAGGCAACATATGAGGACAAAAAAATGCTAGATAGGCCAGATTTGTGAAAATGCCATATTTTGTAATGTTTTTTTCACATCTGCACCTAAATGTAGAAATAAGTTATAAAGTATGACACTATTTTACATGTTTTAGCTTTTTATCAATATTTTAAAGATATGTTTTGCAAAATTGCTCGCAAAATGCACTCTGGAAAAAAAAACTTAGATGAAATTGTATAAAATTTTGTCCAAATAAAAACATATGCAATCTTTTGTATTTAGATTGCAAAATTTATTTTTCGGAAATCATAATGTAATTAATTGCAGAAGACTGTGCACTATTGATTTCTGATAGAAATACAAACATTGTTATTCACAATTATTTTAAAAGAAAATATAGTGATATTTAATAAAAGTCTGCGGAGCAGAACGAAATCCATTGGCTGGATGTTTGAGACCCCTGCACAAAGTAAACACGTCCTACGGAACCTAAAGCTTAATATAGAGTCAAAACTCACAATTGGCCTCCTTTTGGTGCATCAAAAGATGACATCTTAGATAATGCCTTACTTTATTGCTAATCCTTTCTCTCAATTCCTGTATCTTTACTGAAATTGCAAGATAAGCTTTAAGTGTGATTAAATAAGATCCAAGATCTTACAAGTGAGCCACTAGACCTAAAAGCAATTGACAAACAATTGGGAAACATTCTTGAAATGGAGGGGAAGTCATAAAGTAAACAAACCAGAATGGTGACAAGTTGGGAACTTAGATCCTGTAAAGCTGTCATCATTACAGTATTGTAGAGAATGTTTTGGCTATTATCAGCACAATATACTAATAACCTACAAATCTATTTTTGGCTATCTGAGTAATAAAGATGATAATTTTAAAAATATGACCAATCAGGAAGTCCCATTTCAGACAAAAGTGGGACAATGGAATGAAATGCTCATGATCCTTTCTTAGAATTCAAAATGGAACTGGAATACTCAGTAATTCAGAAGAAATAATTTAATTAATTACCGTAGTTAATTAATTAATTGCGATCTTGCACAAAATTAAATTTATAATTCAACAGTCTAAAATTTGACTTATAAGGGTTTTTTTTAATAAATAAAGAAGAAATAAACCCAATTATAATGCAGTAATATAAAAATATTTTTTGTTGATGCTGTTTATTTAATAGTTTAGTATTCATCATGGCTCGTATTCATAAACATGTATTTAGTTTTCGTTAAGAATTTTTATGAATATAAGTTTTTGCACAAGATTTTCTTAAGCAAACAAACATTTCTTAAAGGAAAAGGCAGAAAATCAATTGGAAATCATCTAAAAATTGTTCGGAGAAGGCTGAAAATCACTAAAATCATTTATTAGTTTGGAAATGGTCAGAATATAGTTTGAAAATAGGGAAAAAGTAGTGGCTTTGTGGTAAAAACCAGTTAAAAATTGTGGGTATAAAAATCGGGGTAAAAATCTAGATTTTTTATATGGGTGGAAATTGCGTGTACGAAAGTTATTTCATGGGAAAAATCAGATATGGGGTTTTTTGGGTGGAAAACAGGGAATTTGGGTGTCGAATAATTTATCCCCTAAAAATAAATCAAAACTCGTCCGTTTTACGGTCAACAACTTTCCCGATAATTCTGTCTATACATACACAACATACGGCTGTTCTTTAGCATAGCGGCTACCTCAGATCTGAACCAAAATGAGTGAATAACATCAAAATCCAACAAAAACTATGCGAAAAATCCTCACACTTACAATAAACGAATAAAAACACCCAAAATAGTATTTATCAATACCGTAGCATCATAACACAAGCACAATTTGCAGAGATTGAAAGCCTGGTGTCTCGCCCGCTGTCACATATCATTTTTCCTTTACCCAAAGCAGCTGACTAACTATCTGGCAGAGTGCTCTGGAGTCCCACTTCTCTCACGCCCTCTCGTCTCCCATATTAGGAACTCCACAGGCCGGGATACCTCAGTGGAGTTTGTGCGCATCTCATCTCCACTTCAATTCCTTCTCCCTGGATTTTTATTCGACATTTTCTTCCTCTACATGTACATATATATTTCCTTTGCTGTAGGATGTTTCTAAATGTGCACTTAGTTGGATTACTTCTTTCGTTTTTCTACACAAATTAAATGAAAAGCAGTAATGGCGAATAGGTAAAGCGTTGTTGCATTTTTTACATTTTTTTTTATATTTCCATTTTTATAAATAGAAACTTTTGCACGAAGTTATGCATGTTATCTAAATCTGGTTTTGTATTGATATTTGTTTATATTTTCCTCTATTTATTTGCAAATATTGGGTGATTTATTGTTTTGTTTCTATGGATGATTAGAAAACCGGAAGTAAAAGAAATTTATTTTATTTTAGGGATATTTTTAGTTTTTTGATTTTTTTTCTGTTGGTTAATTTTTTTTTGTGTTCAAAAATAAAATTTTATTTTAATTTTTAATTAGGCAAATCGATGGATTGGCACCGACATTTCAACAGAAGCCAGCCATAAAACAGGAAGACGATGGCAAGCGACTTTTGTTCGAATGTCGGATCATTTCCGAACCGAAACCGACAATTTCGAGGTTTCACAACGGGAATTTAATCACACCGACTGGAAGATTTAAGGTTCGTGTCCACCGTTGTCGAGCCCCTGGGAAATAAATAAATATATACAGACAGATGCGTTAGAACATTATATATATAGAAAATCACTGATCCTACTGTTACTATGCCCGAAAACGTGTGAAAATCGGAAGAACGGTTTTAATAAAAGTTGCATATAAGAAACGGTTTAAAAAAGGTTCTTCGGGTTATTTCAAGTGGCAAAGCCAAATGGCTTTCCTAAATAGGTTCTTGGCATCGAGTTTCTGCGTTCGAATGTTTTTCGGAAAGTTGATGGTCGGTGACAAATGAAACGTATGAAATAGTGGGAATGGTTTGGATTATTTCCCCGTGTTTGGATTAGACTTTATTTTTAATTTGCATGGAATGTTTTCTTCATGTTTGTATATACACTTGTCATGATTTGAGGTGTTAAGTGGAGCACCTGCAAAAGAAGACTATTTTAAGAAACTGGAAAATTTATTCCATTTAAACTTTGACTTAGATAAAATTCTTTAGTAAAATTATATAAAGTCTTTTTTTAATCAAAATTTTGAAAAATTTGTATTATACAAGGATGGTTTGTTTACATAAGTGACGTCACAATTAATCTTTGAAATACCAAGTTTTTGGATCTGCTTAAAATAGTTTTTTGTTTTTTTGTCTTGCAATGCAATATGGGTAAGAGAAAACACCCCAAATGAAGAAAACTTCTAGGTCTGCAGAATTTGTGACGTGGGGTGCCAAATTCCAGTTAGGTTTTGAATTGAGGGGAAATTACGGGTTGCACAAGTGTATGGAATAGTTAGAATGTGAATTTCTAGTTCAGTTATGATTGGTGTTTCTATTCACAACTGAACTGGAATTTGAAATGTTTTATTTTGATGCAATTAGAGGATAAATTTTGGCAAAATACTTGTAAACTTTACAAAACTAGAGTTTATATGTGTCGATTTTTGTAAAATTTACGAAATTTTTGGCTTGTAAAGTAAAAAGTTGAGTAAATTTACAAAGTAGAAATTTTGTAAATTTTTATAATAAAAAAAATGTTTCCTTTTTCCAACAAAGTTGGCAGTGTACAGTATGTCAGAGATACAAATGAGTTTCAGAAATCTAGGCTTGGAACGAAACCAATGCCAGAAATCGAGCCATGGGTCCTGTTTTGTCGGGCAGGTGCTCCGACCTTGGCCGATTGCTCTGATTAACTGTGTGACATTGTAACTGGAAATATTAATGTGTTTTCTGCAGTGGAACACATTGAAACAAACCGAGGAGTTGAATAGAAGGAATTGAAAATAGCTCATCGCCTAGCGGCACATCACTGAGTCTTTAGCAACAGAAAGCTCTGTCCTATTTGCTGCCATTTTTATTTTGTACTGTAAATCTATGGACATCAAAATCTTTCCTCTATACCCCCATGCTGCCCAAACTGCATCTGGGTAGTTCAACATTCTGCCACTAGGGAAGAAGACCATGCTACTTTTACAAAGGGGGTCAGATTGACTCTTGCGAGTAAGAAAAGGTGTTTCTGCAGAGGGTGGAAATCTGTCCCCTTTGTAAAAGTGGCACGGTCTTTGTCCCTAGTGGCAAAAAATTGAACTATTCAGTTGCAGCTTGGGCAGCACAGGTAGAGGAAAGATTTTTCTACGGTTTCCGGATGTACCACAGCTACCAGCTGAAAAATGAAAATGGTGGAAGCATCCCATGATCCATCTGGAATCGAGGCTTTTCTTGTGTGTCAAAGGCCTTGATTACGCGCATGCTCTGATTCTAGTCCTTTGGACTTGCCGTTCTGTAGTCAGGGGGTTTCCGCAACTTCTCTTTCCAATTCCTTGAACAGGCAGACATTGATGAATGTCTCATTTGCCTTTTGAAAAAATCGATCAAGTCAAAAATTGCGAAAAATGCAGAATGGAGTCTAGCAATCGAACCATTACGACCGTTCGAATTCCCCTACCGCCCATGGCAGAAGATTGGAGTCAATCTCTTCCACCTCGAAATACGTTGGTTCCTACTCGCAGTGGATTATTACTGAAAGTGAATGATAATTTGCACACTCCAATGCCTCCTTGAGATGGGAGAACACAACCACAACCAAAGTAACTAGGCAAAAGTTAGAAACATGACTAAGCTTTATCATTGAAGTCATAGTTGTAAATGCTGGACAGTTGTAAAGTCTGGATAGAAAGTTGGGGACCCTTCCTCATTTAATAAAAGCAAATAAAACAGCTATGAAGTCCGGACTGTTGTAATGACCAGACAATCGACATTTTGTCGTGTTCCAGCTATTGTGTTTGACTCTGTAAACCAAAAGTGCTATAAATCACATCTATCAAAAATGCACTAGAACAAATGATTCATGAGAAAATCATTATTAAAGTCAAGATTTTTTTCTGGGCATTTTATGCAATCTAAAGGACATTAGTAAAATTTGCAAATTTTAGGTTTGTATTGTGATAAAAGAGGCATATGATCACCAATTATAGACTTTCCTGCAACACCACGCGTAAGAAGTCGTTATGTCATATCTCCTGGGAAACAGGCTTGACTAACTTTGGATTCAAGGGGTGACAGATAAAAACTAGAACATTATATGTGTGCCATTAAAGAGGAACATGAGTTTTTTTGAAGCTGATCATAGTAGAGCGAACAGAGATTTAACTGGTTTTTTAATTTCTTGAATTTTTATTTTTATTTATACAATTAAATTTAAAACTGATGACACTTTAAATGGGTAGATTAAGTTCACTAAATAAAAATATACAAGAAATTTGAAAATTTACAAATTCTGATAACATAATTTAATTTTTAAAAACACAGTTATGAACACTGAACAGTGCAGTGTTCCTTTGACACCAGTGGGCAAAGTAGTTATTCTAGATAATCTTAAATCTCAGTTTTTCTGCTGCTAAGATGTGTCAGTCAATAACTGAAAAACAATTGTCTGTGAATCTTGGGCCTCAAAAAATCTTTAGTAAATGGCATTGCATTTTTTTATGTATTGAAACATTTACGATAATTTGTTAAATTTTCCACGTTTGTTTGCAATATACAAATAATCTAAATGTCATCAACTAAGGAGCTTTCCTTTCTTTTCTCCACATCGCAGAAGCATGGAATCAAGTCACAGGTTGCATGATGCAGTACAGAGCATGCTCAATTAATTTTTGCCCTCTAGTGGCAGAATTGTAAAATACAACTGAGGTACATTTTCAGTCAACCATTACTGGCGGAGGCAAGAATGTCTATTTCTCAGTTTTGGAAGTAGGCAAAGTAACTGTAGAAGATGCAGGGAAATACAAAGTTACAGCCAAAAATGAACTGGGTGAAAGCAATGCAACTATTTCACTCAACTTTGACAGTAAGTAAAATATTTGGATATTTTGGATATAGTGCATGCAGTGGGAAAGTGAAAACTGTTAGATGAGAGTCATATAGATGCATACGATTGCTGCACAAAATCTCATTTATTAAAGGTCTCAAATAGTCAGGAACTATAGCTTCAAGTAGCATGTTAAAATTACTTGTACAGTGCACTAAGTCCTCGACCTATAGAAAGGTATTTGGATGAGATGAGTGAACAAAACAAACTGATGGAGCCATTGAGACCTATCACAAGGAACAGTTCATTAACCTGTAACTTACAACAATTCATTGAAACAGCAAACCATACTAAAACACAATCAAAGATTCAATAGCAATTGAAAGCCGTCATCTGAATTTAGTAATACAGCAGTAAATGCCGAACTTAATTGACCTATATCTCAAAGATCAAAATATTTGTATTCGTATAAAACTCCTTTGCACAATCGGACCAGCTGCTTAATTCTTACTCCAAATTGGAACAATTAACCTTGTCCGATCTAGTTCAATTAACCGGAATCCATTGTACTGACAAAACTAAAAGTGCAAATAGCTCCAAAAAAGGAGGAGGGGCGAAGAAGGAATGAACTTCGGCTTTCTAATACTTTGTGACAGAAGTAGTAAGAAGTAAGAACCCAAATCATCTTACTTCTGCAGAGTGGAACAAAAGTCTGAACCTGGCCAAATCTGTTTGATCCAGCTCATGAGAAAGGGTCAAAGGGGGTAGGCCGGATCCAACAATTTACTCAAATTTGACCTTTGACCTCGATTTCAAGGTCCAAACACTTTTCACCTTTTAGTCCATCAAAGGTGGAGCAAAATTTCCAATCGCAGTCTCGTAGAGGATTCTCTACTTCGTATCTATGATTTCGAATTATTTTGAAACAATAAAAAAATAGGATTCGAGATAGGACAGAAACCAAGCTTCGGGGCCTTTTTTCTGCAATCGAACTCTGAATGAAGACATTGGACTGGGCCTACCCCCTTCCTATGAGCTCGATCAAACCGATTTTGTTTATCTTTAACCATTTAGAGGCGTTTGACTATATCCCTGCAATCTGCAATTACTTTAATATAAATCATACTGGAAAATATATCATCTGGAAATCTTCTGAAGAAATTATTAGTTTATGTTGGGAACTTCCTTTACAACCAAAATAAAAACCAACTCAAAATAGCAGAAGCCCCGAAGGGTCACTTGTCAAAACCATGAGAAATGAGAACGGAAGTTGTAAAATCTATACGGTAGTAATATAGAAGGAGAAACCAGAAAGCAAAACAGTTTTTCAGGAGAATTTACATATTGTGGGGCAAAAATGTTTAAAACACATTGTGCTAATTTTTAATTTATTTTCATGCCAATATTAAACTTTTAACTTTTCCACACAGGTGATGATGCAAATGTCCCAGACGAAGGAGTCAAACCGACTTTCACAGACAGACCCGTCATCCGACAATCAGATGATGGAAATAAAGTAGTTTTTGAGTGCCGACTCGTTGCAGATCCAACACCTAGCATCACATGGTAAATATTGAAAAACAATATGAAAAGCAAAACAAGTAATAATCGTTCTTTGTCCTCCTTTAGGTATCAAGGCACCAGAGTATTGAAAGAAGGCGGCAAATACAAAATGAAACTCGAAACCGATACAACGAAACACGTGGCAACGATGGAGATTTCTGGCGTCGAATCGGGCGACGGAGGCGAATACAAAGCCATAGCCAAAAATAAATTAGGCGAAGGCACTGCGAATATTAATTTGAATTTCGAAGGTGGTGGCGACGCCGACAAACCAAAGTAATATAATTGTGTCCCTAAGTTTCCCATATATTGTCGAACAAAGGAGACTTGTGGAAATGGAAAGGAATAGAAAACCTCTGTCTAAAGTACGGTGATATCCCACCCGCACTACCAAGTTTAATCTGGATTTAATTTTTGATGTGGACTCAACTGGATTGCAATCTGGATTAATTTAACCCAGTTTGGCAAACTGGATTACCGTATCTATTCAAATCTCTTTAACTTGGTCATGTGATCCTCATGATTCTGGTTTGGTGTTAGTTTAGATCAACTAGTGCGGGCAGGTTATTAAGCCTGTTTCACAAATGAAAGGCATGCGATTTCGCGACGACCACGCGACGCGAAATTGTTAAAATCGTCGCTCATTAAAATCGCGTATTATTTCACACAATATCGCGCGATATTTCAGGTGCGAAACAAGAAGTGTGACACGATTGGCCAGCACATTCCATTCTAAAATGAAGGCGAAGACAAACTTTTGCTTGTTTTGTTGCTAAAAAGCACACTTGATATTCTAAAGCAACATTTATCGTCATTAGTTGGGTCCTGGAATAAATCAAGTAAATGAGAACAAGTTAAAAGTAACGTGTCATCGACAACTTACC
>JAQFZO010002894.1:0-11008 GCA_034695885.1 Geophilus flavus | reverse complement strand
GCTATATGATATCAATCAAATAAGTGCAAGTCTGTAGCAAGATAACTGCACGGTCCACTATACTTACGGTACGGTACGCACTGAAAATGCATTACCTCTCACTTTTGGCAGAGGATCGTGGCAGTTTTAAGTGGGAAAATTTGAAAATGACCTATGTAGCCCACTGCAATATGTAAAAATTGTTAAATAAATTGAAAAAATTCATGCAAAGTTATTTTTTTGGCATTTTTTAAGGGCCTATTTCTTTGTTTTTTAGAGCTTATTTAAATGTCTATTTCCAAGTTTTTAAGTGCCTGAACGTCCGTGCCCTACCCATAATACATCGATAGGCTGTAGCCTCCCTCACCATCCCACGCAATAATCACTTAATCTCTTAATTTACAACTCCCAATTAATTTCGCTCTTCCAACTTGTCACATGTCGAACACATCAATACAATAAACACAATATAAATACACTTTTATCCCAACAGTGCTCCCATCAAACAATTAAGTGATTGTCGAGGATTCTATGTTCAGGTGGTTAAAGCTATGGTTAGTAAGCAATGTTCCTACAGAACACGTCATTATTTTTTTAATGTCCCAATTTATCCGTTTTTGATCCCAAATAAGCAAAAAAACTCGATTCACTCCCCATTATGTGTTTGGTGCTGCCATCTGTGAATTGTTATAGGTATCATCAGAGTTCACTCAACATATCAACAAGTTAAGTGCTCATCACAAAGTTTTTTAATAAATTTTATGATTGCTTCAGGTCGAGTTTCACGGGTTGGGCAGCTTCTAAACTTTTGATTTTTATTTTAGCAATGGTGCTGATCAAAGTTCTCCTTTTCTTATTCAAGAAGTTGCCTGTACACAAATGTGTGCATAGTTCATATTTCAAAGAATAAAAGCATATTTCCTTGCAAATTCCATAAAATATTCCATTAAAAACAATAAATTGTTTGCAGAGCTAACAATCCAACAGCAATACTGTCTAACTCTTAAATACCAATCTAAAAATAAATACCTGCAAAATCGATTCATAGATGGCGCCACAACTGGAGCTACAGCATTCACAAGCCCATAAACTTAGAAAGATTTAACATAAAAATTAATTATTAATATTAGAGAGTTTGCGCATTGAGGTTACCTTACATAACCTGTAACTGGTTTTCAATCTTTTTTATAATTCTTGCTCTATTTATCATTTGATTTTGGTTTTCTGGCTTCGATACCAAAAACTAAGAATTACAGGTCATAACTACTGGACACGGTGGATAACTATCTAATAATATTAATAATAGTAATGATAACAATATTTATAAACAATAGCCCTGGGGTCTACTCTTTAATATTTAATCTCAAAAACGTCTACCAAATTTATTCAAAAGAAAAAAAAAATTACCCGCATCTTGTTGATGAATCTAAATATTAAATTACAAAAAATTTCCAGATGAATATTTTTTCTATTATCATTTCATTTTTCTAAATTCAAAAATTAATTTTAACTGCATTCAAAAACATTTCTCCAAAATTGAAATTACGAGATTAAAGAGTCACTACCCTCCCTAATGCTTCACCATCGTCAGTGAAAGATTTACCTGTCATTCAGCAAACAAAAAGTATCAGTGTCTTTTCTCTTCTCGAACGACAAACATTAAAAAATAGTATTTAATTATGCTAATCGAAATAATGCTCCAAATGAATCGTTATTTACAAGCAAATAGCTGCGGGGACCTGATAAGCGGCTCCCCATCCCAACCTCATCCATACATTAGAGAACATCATTGCGGAACGCCAACAAAAACTGGCGGCGCCAATTATTTAATGACATTGTTGCCACAAGCAGTATTGACTTCCATTTTCTTGCCGGCACTTATGTTTAACTACTAATTCTTTGAACGAACCACGACCGTTCGACTACTTAAAACTTTAATAAATTAAAGCGCAATTAATTCAGAGCAATTATTGACGCTTTTACATACAGAAGAAAAAAATGCAACTTGTCTTCTCTATTTTTTTCTTATACATAAAAAATAGAGATAAACATGTTTTGAAAGGCTTTAATTAGAAAAACTTGTAAAATATTTGCTTTTGCGAATATTTTTTTTTATACTGCGTAAAAAAAATAACTGGTAGTTTCCCTTGCTAATGGCCATGGAGAAAAGCTTCACACCCAAACACAGCAATCACGTCAGGTCACTGACGTCATGTTTTTTTTTCTTATGGGTTTTTTTGGTGCAGAGATTATACAAAAGGCAGAATATAACCTCGGGCTTTGCAAACACTTGGCTGCGGTTTCAGTGATGTCAGCATTGATTTTGCCTACTGGTTTTGACTATTGTTTTGTTTACAAACTCCTGCTGTTTTAAGAAGTTTATTCTTGAGGGTTCATACATGAAATCAGAAATCAGAGAATGAATATTTTTAACAAGTCGTTAGTTTTCTTTTTCTAATGAGGAAAAAAAATTGCTCTCGCGTTTATTTCAATAGTTTTAATACATGTATGGTTTAGTATGTTTATTGTTATTACTGAATAGAGTTGCATAACAAAGCTGGCTTTTTTTACGTTTTAATATGGTGTTGTTGATGTTGGTACATTGTTGTTGTTGTGATTGTGAGTATTGTAATAAAGTAGTAATAAACCAAGTAGTTTTGTTGTGCAAACTGCTGCTCTATATGAATTTACAAGTCACAAATAATCTGGATTTTGTTAATTGTTGAGTATTGTTGTTCATTATTGTTTTACAGAATAATCCTTAAACTCCCGTCATGAAAAAATCCCTACTTTTTTTATCTATTCATGCGATAAAAATATTGAGAGACTCGCTTCTATTTTATCTCTGATGATTAGATTAAAGCGCTTATTTCCTTGTAAACCTTACTTTTTATATAAATAGACGTAGATTAAAATAACACTGAAAAACAAATGAATTTACATTTTTTTTTTACTTACGGTAGCACCTAAATAAAATATTTTAATCACCTTTCTTCGTATTGTATATCATTCTTTTTTTTTGAAAATGTAATAAAATTAAATTATATAAAAATTATGTGTTGCTATTTTGAAATCTTCATACTGCATACATCTTTTCTGACCATATTTCTTTTCTTTATTTTTAAAACTATACGACCTGCAAAAAATATTAAATTTCCAAAAGAAAATTCAATGTATAGCAGGCCCAATTTCAAAAACTTGTAAATTTGTTGTAAATTACAAATTTACATCGCATTCCATCAATGGAAATTCAATATTTTTTACCTTGATCATTTTCCTGAAATTCTCATAAATGTACGGTACCCATGAATCCCTGTAATCGTCCAAATCAAAAATCAGAATTCTTGATTGTAAGTGCAACATTTGTAACATTCTCTAATAAATTTTAAACTCACCCACCAGTTTTAAAAAATCTTTCCAAGATCAATAAACATGCAGTTAAACAAGAAACAACACGAAACACCCTATGCCTTCCTTCAAGAATAAACAAAACCTTCCAAACAACCATTTATCACTAATACATCCAAAAACTTAATACTTAGTTGACTTTTTTTTGTTTATTTTCTTTCCTTAAAAAAAAAACAACAAAGATTTTAATCATTGGCGCATATTACAAGTACAGTAGTTACACCCAACACTGATGGGTGTTTGATAAATGATCCTTTACAATCTACCCTAAAGGTCGCCGAACGATGATTGGCCGCCATTAGACACGCTATGCACCCCAGTGGGGAAAAATGGATTCGCGCAATTACGCGCTTGACTGCTGTCCCCTTCCCCAATGAATCGGTCCTTGCATCAGACACCCATCCTCCTCGCCTCCGAACTAAACTTCCGGGATTCGAGTGTAAAGCATCTTCTTAGGTATATAATAAATTTCTCATTATCGATAGCGCGCCCACCAAGCCGAGGGCGACATCAAACAATTGCTTGGCAACCAGGTCCGTTGCTAAGGGCGTCAGGAACGCACGTACTCATCGATCGCTCTTCTCATGCTCAACTTCAGAGTCGGGGAGGAGGAGGAGAGGAGGATGGAGGAGGAATAAAGTGAATATCGTGGTGTGGTCACCTACCCCGCTAATTTCCGCTTGGTTTATGCAGTGGATTCAATATTATTTACATGTTTGGAAAAATGTTTCAAGTTGATAGATGGAATTATTAAATGAAATGATGTTGATGAAAAAATTGAGTGGATGTTTGTGATTTTTTAGGGTTAAGGTTGGGATTTGGTGGTGGGTGAGGGGTGATGCAGGGAAGGGTTTGGTTGTAACGCAGTCGATGCCGAGTGGCAAAAAGGTACCATAGGCATACCGTAACTGAAATGGAGAGACTAAAAAATCATAAAACCTAATATCAAAGTGGTAAGAATGACCAGGAACCCATACTGACAGTAGAGACAAGGAAAAGGAAAAAATGTTGAAGTAAGAAGAGAAAAACGATCACCAGTAGCCCTATTGGCTTTAGCACCGAGACACTGCTCGGTGCCTATAATAATAAGGTGAACCACATAGAAGTAGAGCTTGAAGTTTTCTTGAATGAATCAAAAAGAAGTCATCGATTAGTTTAAAATGTTAAATATTATTTGAGTGTGATTGTGTATGAATTTTATTAATTTATTACTTTATTATCAATTATTATTTGTAAAGTGTATTTAATTTAAAGTGTTTGATTTGAAGTTGTTTAAATATGACTAGTTATTTATATAAGCTTTATCTTGGATATAGGCCTAATCCGATTACTTGCACATTATTTCATCACAATAAATCATCTAAGAATAAAGTTGCATGTTTAATTTTAAATATAAAAATTGGAGTGTTTATTTTCGGAACCACACAGAGCAGGTAAGCGTGTTTAAAAGATCCCAAAAAGTTACTTGTGATCCTCACATGTAACATTATTAAAATATTTAAACCCAGAGTTAAATGATCTATGAATGTGAATTATTACGAATGGCGTCCGTGACAAAACTTTGAGCATCGTTGGCAGAGGTGAAGGTTTCGATTCTGCATTTGAATTATTACTTGTATTTTAAATGTGATAATTTGAGTTTGGAATTAAATATTTAGCATTGATTCCTCATTTGATGATTTATTTAAGAAAAACACTAATTTCATGATTTTGTTGCTCAGTGTATACAGCAGTATTCTTGTTAAACCAAGGTAATACAATGTGCATAATCATTTTGCCCTTATTGTTTGAGTTTGCTTCTTATTCCATCCAAACTGTCAAATCGTGATTTTTTAAAAAAAAATAAAAAATAGAAAACCCAGTTTCTATCAGAAATATTTCCATAAATTAAAAACAGAATCGAAAGCAGAATGAATACAGTGCAAAAGAGAAATTACTACTACAAAACTATTTGAAAATAATCGCAAAATTGATCATTTAAGACTACAGTGTAAAAGGTATGCAAACAGAAGAAAATGCAGAACAAAAATATCCAATAGGCTATACAAAAAAATGAAGCTTTCACTATATAACACTAAAAATATTGTAATACTAAAAGTATTCTCAAAACAAATCATTAAATCTGTTTTCCAAAACTCTTCTACATAGTAAGAGCTAAAACTATAGTGAAAAAATAATATCCAGCCAAATTGCAACGCATGACGACAAAGGGAAGAAATAAAAATAAATTTCCAAGTTTTTATAAACCAGATTACTATAGTTTTGATTTTATCTCTTTTGCTATACCCCCATCACCGAGTTAGAAAATTTTCCGGTATAAAGCTTGTTTTTTTCTTGCATTTTAGTTTCCTTCGGGAGAATAAAACCGTTGGATGCTGCTGTAAAACGCAGCTTCCTCGTCCCTGACGTCTCGAGAAGCTTTTAAGAGAAAAGAAAGGAAAGGAAAAAAAAAACGACAAACTTTCTAATCCAAAGGATTACTAAGTGACTTCATCCGCTCTTCGATAAGTACCATTCACATAAAACACCTATTTAAGGATTAAACAACCGATTTTTTGATAAATAAACAAAATTTAAATTTTACACTCACTTAATCACTTTCGGTTTTAAATATTAATAAAATTTTATCTACTGTATTTTCCTCAACTCGAGGGGGGCTTGGGTGTTGAGAGTGGGCGTGCATGTGAATTGTAAACTAAAGTGTAGTGTTCCTTTCCTTCCTTTCCTACCCTGCGATCAATGATGGGAATGAACATCGCCATCCATGATGATAAATAGCAACTCTGATTTCAACACAAGTTGCATTACAGCTGATTTCTTTTATACAATTCTAATTGTACCTGTTACACATTTAATTGCAAAATAAATCTAATTATAAAACAAGATACTTTATTTTTTTCCTTCAAAACCTTATGTCAACCTGAAAACATTCTTTAAAAATGACCAACCCCAAAAAATAATTGCACTTTGTTTTTGAAAACATAAAAGGTACTAATACCAGTGCGATATAATGCGATATGAAGTCAGTCCCCACTCAAAGTGTAAACTAATTAGTAGTACTGTTTAAGGTCGCCAGCGGCAACTGAGGCCATACACGACCTGACACACAAAACAAATTTCTAAAAGTCAACAAGCTAGAAAAGTAAACCTTCAAAACACTTAAACAAAATCATACCTTCTGAATAAACCAAAACACACTAGTAAAATCCTCACCTTGAGATGTAACATGCAAAAAAGGAAACTGACGCACACCAAAACAGACAAAACTTAGAGCATTCCAAAAGAAAATGACGAACAGTAAAGGGAACAAAATAAACATCACAAATAGGGGCCAAGCTCCCTTTAACAGTGTAAAGTGTAAAATTTCGTTATTTTAATGTAGATTTTTGAATTTTTAAGTCTAAAATAAAAATTAGTGCAAAAGTTAGTATTATATAGGCAAGTGTAAAACTCAGTAAAAATAGTGTACCAATAACTTATTCCATACCCAAAAATAACTTTAATTAATTAAAAATAAACTTCAAGAGTGATAACTAAACTTTTTCCCACAACAAGGTGTTGGGAAAAAACAAAAACAAAAAAAATCCAAAAAAAACCAAACAAACATCAAATCTAAAAATATCTCTTTATCCATATTGATCGCAGTGCAAGTCACATAAAAACGCTGTGAACTCAATCCGTTATCCCTCTCCCAGCAATATTAAATTTACCGCACAAATTAATTTCGCATTTCATTAGAGTATCGTTGCCAGGCAATGAGATAAAGGGCACACGTGCGCCCGTTCAAGGCAAACACTCTTCACCCACCCTCTGCTGCTTCACGAGAGAAGAGGGAGGCTTGCAAATGGAAGCAGGGGGGAGGGGATGCGAGGTATATCGTGGCCAGTGACACCGCCTGTTGCGAAGAATCCCGTGCGCGCCTTCCATTGTCATGGAAACGAGGCAGTGTTTCACACGGCGCCAAGTGGCGCATGCTCTGATTCACCGAAGGGCGGGACAATGGCCACGCCGACAAGGCGCTTGCCACGTGCGCCCAATCGTTGCACGTGCGCACCGTATAATTTCCCCCCCTCCCCACTCCCCAGTCCCTCCGACCACCGATGGAGACGAGTTTGCCATCACCCGGGCCAACTTTAATCCCCAAGGGAAGACTCCGGAATCCCTGCCGAGGGAGAGACTCCCCGCGTCGAAAGGAAATCTGTCGGCAGTGCGCACCCGCTTTCCAGAGATTTGCGTCTTTCCTGGACGGGTTGGAAACAACGCACGGCGGAAACGGTTGGGTCGTTTGATTATGCACATAGAAAACAAGCAATGTTTAGTTGGAACTTCGATTGTTTTTGCTAGGGAAAAAAGAACGGAAAGATAAAAGTACTGTTGTGTTTTTATACGTATAGAAAAAATGAAAAGGTTTTTAGTTGTTTGATGTTGAATTTCATGCAAGTGAATGTTTTGTTTTGCATCTATTTATTTTAATTTGGATCATCAAAAATTCATTTTGAGTTGTTTAGGTTTTTTAATAGGTTTTTTTCTTTTTATTGTTGTTTGTAAGTATATGGGATTTGTGGATGTTGAGTTTTAAAAGTTGCATTGGTGTAAAGTTTAGTTTTTCGTACTTTTGTGGAACTAATTGTATGGATGGGTTTGTTTTGGTTTGCTCATTTTTGTGCTTCACTCTTTCTCACTCCTGAATCACCCTCAATGACTTGTTTACCCAGAGCTGTTGCTATGCCTCAGGCCTGGAGGAAAATTTTTTTCAGGCTGTATAATCGATATTCCAAACTATATTTTAGTTGATTTGTATTGCCGATAATATCATTTAAAATGTGTTTACCTAATATTAACAGTGGTAAAATATTTATTGGACAAAATATTTAAAATGAAAAGAATTTTCTTTGTTTTTTATGTACAGTTCTGCATTTTGTATACGAATGTATGGATAACTCTGAGCACTTCAGCAGTGTATGTTTACTACGCAGGGTCTGTCACCTTTAAAAAAATTAATTTGTCTGTTTATCTGTGATGAAATGGTTAATCTTATGATGGTCGCAAGATTCCCCCTACAAACTGATGAGTGATGTGCGATTTCCTTGGGTAACGGTGTTTCGACAGTGGCTTGAAACCTTGCAAAAAGTCAGTATGTCTACATAGCTTTATTCCACTACTAAAAAAGAAGTATAAGAAGCTTATACGTCTTTCAAACTATACTTTCAATGTGTTTTTAACCTCAGAATCATTCCCTTATACATGATTAACTGTTATTGGCTTGTATGACCATAGCAGATTTCGCAGCCGAATTGACAGTTCCTGAATTTTTTAAGGTGAACATTTTAAAGAATGTCAAAATTAGTAAAATCGACATCCAAACAATCCTCCGAGTGTCAAAGTTGTGCACAAAAAATCCAAATGTCATACAGACTCCATATGAACAATGATATAACCATATCTATATAATCTGGTAGCTATGAACTGCAAATAATAAATAAGAAGAAAAAAAATTATTCACAGAACTTACTACTGTATATCAAAAAAACTGGAAGTGTCTCACAGACACCCTTAAATAAATGACTTTAGTTTCCGTCTAAACTTTCAAATCCCCTTAACCCTCCCCAAACCCCCACTTAACTTTATTTACCGATAACCATTTCCGTTCTCCAAGGAATATTAGCCGTACATGTTTTCATAACACATGACTAAGATTGTCGACACACGCACACGGCTGTTGGAACGGTCTACGCGTTTCGAATTGACTTTGACGACACCTCTTTTCAACAACATACCTTACGTTTTCAACACTCCCTATCGAATTACGATTCACTCATATATCTCCACCCACGACACCCGAACCTCCAAAACCCCCCAAAACCTTAAAAAAACACGAAAACACACTTTAAAAAAAAGATTTAAAAAAAAAAAATGACACAAGAATAAAATCGTGTTAAAAATCTCAAAACACTATTTATTTCACTTTTCTTTTCCAAAAACAAAACAAACAAAAAAAATAGTTGTATCTACACATCAATTCTAATATCCTGCAAATGGGATGATGTTTTTTGATCGATAATAAACCAGGATCCAAGTCAAAAATCCTGTAGACTTAGGGATGCTTTATACCTGCGCGAACTAATCCTCTGGCCTGCCATATTGCCGATTTAATTACCCGGCCACGTGCAGCCTAAAACTTCCCCTCCTCCCTTCCTCTCCCCCATAAAACAGCTGCACTTCTCGGTTGCCGAGTCAAAGGATCACACACGAGGGGAGGGAGGGGGAGGAAGAGAAACGGTTCCTCCGAAATGCCATGACGTGGAAATGACAGAAAGCATGAAATCAGCCTCGACTAAAACCCCAAAAGATCCTAGGTATCTGTCGCGCCTGCGCAATCACAATCTGATGAATTAAAATAGGAGCTGTGCATAGAATAAAGTCGGTCGATAGGATTGGCTTGCGATTCCGGAGCCACGAACAGTGGATTGGTCGGTGCGGGAAGAGGCGGAACTGGTGAGGAACCAATGAGAACATCTTCTAAAGCATCCAGATTCCCGTTGCCCCCTCCGTCGTTTTTTCCGTAAAAAGCCGCCGAGTCCATCGGGGCTGTCACGTCGTCGCGGGGAGGGAATAAGTGCGGCGTTGCTAAGGAAAAAGAGTTAAACCGTCAAATTTCCTCTTACTCGTGTCATTTTTTTCATTTATTATACATGAGTCTTTTTTTTTTAGTGAGATAAATGGATATTACCGTATTATGCGTGTATGATGCGAGAAATTTTATAATGGAATTAAAAGGTTAGGGTTGGGAGGTTGAAATTTACAAAATTTTGTATGGTCTACTTGACTTGTTCGGTGATCTTTCCGTTTTACATGATTGCTATTTAAGTTAAAGATGTATATTTGGTTTTATACAGGATGAAATAGAATAATTTATCAACTGAAATTCAATGTTAAAAATATTTTTTTGGGTTATGGATATGACTCGAATTTGACAATAATTTAAATTGTCGCCCCCGAACTTCCCTGCAACATTCGCCATCAAAATGCGCACAATTTTTTTTTTTTTTCGGTTTTCTCCGAATGATTGTTCCATTTTAGAATGGATTTTACTACTGATTCTAGGATGCTCTATACGAATTTCTGATGGTTTTGGAGTCGAATACTATGTCGGTGCGTGAAATCAGATCTAGTTCACAAATTATTTCAGGTGATGATTTATTCTGGTTCATCCTGTATACTATATATTTATCATGCCTAATCAGCCTTCATGAGTATTAGGGAGAAAGATAGACATGTAGCTTAGAGGTCACCAGCGGCACAATTACACAATACCTAACAAGTAACAAATTACAATTTAAAAAAAATAAATGTTAAAACCTATATGGTTAAAATTACGTATAATTAGAATTATATTTGTACATATCAGTTAAAAAATTAAAAATATTAAATTAAAGTCAAATTTTCTTATTAAAGCCACTTATTATGGTGATAAAACGGCTTCGCATGTAAATAAAAATTGTTTATCTAGTTAAGGTGATTGAAGGCTGCATCATTAATCGCAACCTGATTAGCGCACTGACTGTGAAAGTACGGGCAGTGAATAATAAATAAACTATTTCCAGAGTGAGTGAGCAACCAT
>JAQFZO010002893.1:0-11011 GCA_034695885.1 Geophilus flavus | reverse complement strand
TTACGCAATAAATAATACCTAAAACAAGAGCTTAACTTGATACCGGAAGTTTGGAATCCAAACGATGACGTCATCAAACGGGGAACAGTAGCTTTGCACGCAGAATAGCATTGTGAGTGTTACACAATGGCGGCAGTTGGCAGTCCATCCTATTTAGGTATGTCTCTTGTTGGATATGTATATACGCACTATTTCAATATACACTCAAAATTTATAAATAAAAATATATTTCCACTCTGAAACAAAAATTTAAAAACAAATTTTATTACGGTATATGACCAGATGCTTGAAAATTAATTGAAACCTGTACAATTGAAGCTGCACTATTGACTGACAGCAGGTTCAATTATTTTCCAGCATCTGGTCATATTATAGAAAATTTGTTTTAAAAATTTCGTTTCAGAGTGCAAATAAATTTTTATGTTTTAAAAAAATTGTAAATAAATGTATTTAAAACTTAAAAAAGCCACTAGAAATTCATGTAAGTTATTTTCCTTGTAATGCAGAATTTCTTGATTCCGGTAAATCAAATTTCGTCCCTATGATATGACATGACAAGATGTCTGAAAACTTAAACAAAAACAATTTTTAATTTTTCTACCTATTATTCATTCTAACTGAATTCCATTTGTTCATCGTTTGTGAATTCAGAAAAAAACAATACGGGTACCGTAATCATTTATGTGTGAATCAATAGGTGCGTTCAATATTGTTACGAAGCTGTTGTGCGTACGATGAGTTTTAACACTCACACAACAGACCAGGGGAAAATGGGGATCATAAATTAGACTTTGGAAAACTTAAATGGGGGATGTAGCTTTTTAAATAATCAGACCTGTGTTTACTTTAAATCATAAATAAGGCTTTATTCTTTATAATCTCTTAAAAACACTTACAAACATTAAAACCTAATCTTTAGAATTAATCTCTATTAATTCTGCAAATAATAAACTAAATTCTGGGCCCAGTGAATAATAAATAAAAGGCAAAGGAAGAGAACACAGACTCAAGCCCACGCGTCACCTTTTAGTGGCTTGCGAGGCTCAGAGCTGTGCTCCAGTTCAAGGACAGACAAGAACTGCTGTTTTCAGCTCTGGAAGCTACCACGTGACCTCGGTTCCGGCGGTGGCGCCATCTAGTGGCGAACTTTCGAACTACGAGCTAAAGCGCTCTTTGATTAAATGCTAAATCTCACCAGAACCGATCTGCACACGTAACAATACATTACCACAAACCAAAGACTTCATCCAACTCCATGCACTTCACTCCAGAAGATGACCTCAAACCAATCTTCATCCCACACAACATCCAAATCCAACTCCAAGGAAAGTACAAAAAACTAACTTCTTCACATCAACCCACAAGATCCCCACACTATTTAAACAAAAAAAAATCCAATCCCTTTACAAGGTTAATTTAGCTTTGTAAAAAGAAAAAGGCAGAAAATTGCACCTGGTTTCACTTATGACCTTCCAATTATACCTAAAGATGTGTGCGCGTGCGATGAATGTATGCCGAAGGGCATTCACAAGTTGGGCAGAAAACTCGGTTATTTACCCATTGTCGTGTCAAACACTATCGAGTACAAAGTCTGCAAACTCAAACAGACAAGCAGCACCTCTAACTGATACCTGTCCACGCCTGTAGGCTTCTTTTTATTTTATCAAATGAGACAGGGAGGTTTCAGCAAACAATACCAACGTATAATTTTCAAACACCTGTAATTGAATGATGGAAACCAGCATCAACAGAGCCAGGCTTCCTTTCTTTGTGCCAGAATTGTTGGAAGAAAAAATATATAGTTGCCATTTATGTTGATAAAGAGACACTCCCTTATGTAAATATTTATACTGGTGTTTGGTGTTTTGTATGCATGGGATGTGGGGTTTGGTAATGATTTAATGGGATTTTCATTAAGAGAGAATTTAAATTGGAATTTATTTTAATGAAATACTGTGTGAAATTGGTCTGTGATGGTGTTGAAGGATACTGGTATGCGGGGTGATGATGTTTGGGTGGGAGTGTGGATGAATGAGGTTGTGTTTGGAGTTGTTTGTTGGTTTTAACATGTGTTTATGTCATTTTGTGGTGTTTTGAAGTAGATGTTGGCACTTTTGACAGTTTTTTACACCATTTTACAGTTTTTAACACCATTTGGCAGCTAGTTATTTCTTTTTTACTCATATTTTATAAACATTTAAGGGAATTTCTATAGTTATGTATATTTTTTGAATGTTGTTTGTGCCATTTTCTGTTGTTTTAAACCAGATGTTTAAACTTTTTACACTTATTTACACCTTTTGACAACCAATTTTCCCTTTTTAACACAACCATTTAGGGAATTTCTAGTTATTTACACCATTTTAAATGTTAGTTACACCATTTTAAATGTTGGTTACACCATTTTAAATATTCTTTACACCATCTTTGATGTTTTTTGACATTTTTACAGCTATGTACACCATTTACACCATTATTTCATCAAATTACATCTTTTTATAGCCACTTACATCTTTCTACAGCTAGTTATGCTTTTCTCCTCATTTTTATACCCATTTAAGGAAACTTTTTAAATGTTATTTACACCATTTTTACAGCTACGTACAATATTTACACAATTATTGCAACTATTTACATCTTTTTACATCCATTTACACCTTTTTTTTTACAGAGTTTAGCCTCTTTATACAGTCATTTACACCCTTTTACAACCCTTTACATCGTTTTTACACCTTATTTACCAATTTCCCGCACATCTTTACACCTCTTCCACAGATTTCTCTGTACATTTCCACAAACCACATCCATAATAAACTCCCTAATCTCCTCACACACTCGTAAAACAGGCAAGGGTGCGACGCCTAGTGTCAAAATGAAGGTGCAACTCGCAACGCAACGGACATTAATGTGACAAAGTGACGAATGGAATGTGTCCACGTCAGTGGCGTAGATCGATAAGCAAGAGGGTTGCAACGAATCGACCCCAGTGTGACTGCACACTGTGACCAAGACCTCCAACATTAGAAACACATTCCAATGCGGTCATGCCTCCTCCAAAAACACCAACCAAACCAACCTCAACCTGTCTCTTCTCTCCTCTCAGTCTTTTAACTCTGTTGGCTCCTTTTTCTAATTGGTTCCAAACACTCCCATCGTTATAAAGTAGAAACCAAATGTAAACACAAATTTGACACGGGCCCAGGCAACAACTTACAACCAATTATCCAACTTCATGAAAGCAAATCAAAGGCAAAAAGCGTTGTTTGAAAGGAAAAAAAAAATTCAAATAACTTTTCTTGCAGTTTGAGCGCCCCCTGCTGTTACCCTAGGGAGTAGGTTTTATTATCGAAGTGGAAACTATTTTTTTTCTTGATCTATTTGCACCCCTGCAACGTAAAATGAACGCCCCAATCCACAGCCGATCCCCTGCCGAGCAAATTACTAACTACAAGTTTGCCTAGGAGAGGTAAAGGACTTGTTTTTAAGTGGCAGCTGTGAAAATTAATATCCACTCACATGTCAAGGAGCCTACAAACTCGAGACTTAACACACCCAAACTGATTGCATCAGTCGTGTTTTTTTAATATCGTTTTTAGAAAAGTTATTGCTTTGTCGGGGTATGGCATGCTGCATGATGCACACAATCATGGTGGAGTTGGTGGAGTTGGTGGTAAATTAATTTGTGGGTAATGTATGTTTCTTCTTTTCTAATGTCTAATGTTTTGACAAATTATTTTTACCACAGAAACAGTGTGGGGCAGTGGATTCAAGTCGAGTTGTCAGGAGGTTTGGGATTTGGTGTGGTGAAATGGGATGTTCTTGTTTCTGTGAAGTTGCTAATGGCAACAATTACCATTACATGTTTACATAGCACAAATAATCCGGATTTTTTGAAGATTATCTTGTTTTTGTTATGTTGAGTATTGTTGTTCATTGTTGTTTTTTAGAATAATCGGCAATAGTACTGTAGAACAAACATATTTATTCTACTATAGGTCAGTTTAGTTTAGTTTAGATATTCATACAAGCATAACGTCCCTTGTTCTACACCATTGCTGAATTATCCTAAAAAAACTGCATCATGTAAATGTAGGTGATTGTCGAAGATACGACAATGTTCTGTTTTTTGGTTTGTTGTATGATTCATGTAACAATTATTTACTAACTATCTGTAAGTAGCATCTTTGACAATTTTTCAAGCAACAATTTATAAAATTCCATGACTGTTTGGTTGATTGTCAAGGATATGACAATGTACTGCTTTTGTTTTGTTGTATGATTCATGTAACAATCATTTGACAATCTACATATATGTAGTGTCTTTGACAATTGTTCAAACAACAGAAATTTTAACAATGTAATTTTTTATTGGTGAAACAATGCTGTCCATAATTATTTTCCATTGTCACCAAGATTTTAACAATAGATTCAAAGGTATTTAACTTAACAATAAGTCACCTAACTTGTAAATCGGCTTTTCCGGCCTTGGAAAAGACCTCAGACGGAGTCAAGTCAACCCCTTCTTGTTGACTTAAGGTAAGTCACGCCCTGTGTTGGTGTGGGTTTTGCACATAATGTGCAGTCCATCAGTAACCTAGTTACATTATGAATAAATCCAATCTTCCTCCCAGCCTTAACTATGTCGCCACACTGAATGATACCTACAGTATCACACTCACCAATCTATCTATAAACAATACAAAGCTTGAATTTAACATCATTAAACCTACTTTTAACTCAAGTCAACTTTAAACACACCAAATAAAAAAAATCACTATACATAAAAAAAACCTAATAATTTTAGTCATTTAAAAATGCCCCCATAAAAGTCAAATTTTATAACCAATCTATACATTCTTACACCCATAATTTAACATGACAACAAAATTAATAAATTTTTTTCAACCGAAGACTCACCAAAAACTTCCTCAAGAACTCAACTCTTTTAACCCCAATCCTTTCCTTTCACCAAAAAAAACACAAAAAACAAAAACAAAAAAACAAAATAAAATTCCCACTAATCATACAATCAATTACACATACCTTTCCCCTTTTAATAAACCCAAAAAATCACATTCATTTCAATTTTTTTTTACCTCTCGCCTAAACAGCGAAGAAAATCAACAATTCACTCCAGCCATCTCCATTTAATATTCTCTTAATGAGACTGTCAGAAAAACGAATCATTTCTCTATTACCCTCCTTCACATAGACAGCACCTCATTAAGCCTCAAACAAGCTCCGTTCTGAAATTACTAAAAACTTGTTTTCGGTAATAAGCCCAACTCAACTCAACCACCCCAAAAAAAAAAAAAAAAAAAAAAAACACGAACGCGTGATGTGAAAAAAGGTTTTTAACTTAACCTAATCTTCGTCTCACACTTCTTCACGAAACGTGCCAATATCACCCAGCCGATTTTATCAGACGAAATTAAAAAAAAAATTTTCTTCTTAACTGCACCTCTTTTAATAATAATAAAGAAAAAAAAATTATTACCGCAATAACTTTGAATCCCAACGACGGAAAAGTGTTGGATTCCGTCGTCAGAGGGCGCAAGTGTGTGAAAAAATTGTTAGATACTTAATTCTGGTTAATTTAATACATCTATTGCAAAAATTAGAACTTTGAAAAAATTTATTTTAGGCTTTTAAAGTGACTAAAAAGTGTTACCGTTTTCTAGTCGTTTTAGTGGGTCTAATCGAAGAGCGACTAAAATTTATATACTTATATTGTATATAATTTATATACCATATAAATGCGTTCTTAAATGCTTAATCCAAGATCTTATGGTTGACAATGCAGGCAATGATATAGTAATTCAAGTTTCAGAAGAGTCCTGTTAATGAATTGTGATATGACGGCTAAATTTAATGAGTTTAAATGAAAAGTGACTGAAATTTAAATCGATGTTTGCTAAAATTAATAAAAATTTAGCAACCGTTGATTTATTTAGTCGTACTTCAATTAGACTCACTAAAACGACTAGAAATGGCGAGACTTTTTATAGTAGTCGATTTAAACGTCTATAGATTAGGCAAAAAGATTTACAGTGTTGTGTAATGTACATTGTTGTTATTTACAGTAGACTTGTACACAAAATGAATAATAGCGCCACCTGGCGTTGGTTAAAATCTACATGAATTATGTAATTTCAAAACTTAACAATATCAAAACGAAATAATTAAAGAGATTTTCAACAACAGAGGGCAGTGTAGGGAAGAGAACGTGACGCGGTTGGAATTATGGCTGCCGAGTCTAGTCATTAAGGACTCACACCGTTCATTGAGCATGATTATAGAGGAAAAGCGATTGACGTAGCGGCCGACGTGATAAGACAGACAAGCCAACGCTATAATCAACGCCTGAACGCCCCATTGTGTCAGCTGCTCTCGATTCTGTTTAAACAACTCGCCTCAAACAATGTGGTGTGTTATTAAATTGTGTTATTAAATAAATGCTTCATTATTAACCTCGTTATTTAAAAAATGGCTATACGCTTTAAAAATTGCCCGCATAAAACAACGTGGCGTTTTATAACGTGTAATCAAGGAAACAATGATTCCGTTTCCCTGTTATTTGTTGCGTTTTAATCAAATACCGTAATTTATTGCCATTTTTCCACAAGTGACCTCAATGTTTTTTTTTTAAAAATATATTTGAGGGATTTTTGGGTGAAAAATCTCTGGTTTTTGTTGCGCATGCGCATGCGCGGCGGGGTCGTGACGAAGTGCAATGGGGCGGTTCCGATATCGTGTGCAAATATTAACACTGCCCGGTCTAATGTACTGCCAACGTCCACCCATGGGGGCAACTGCGCCTAAGTTATGGACTGCGGGGCCAGAGGTGGAGGCGCGAGGAACCATGCATTCGAGCACCTTGCTCGCTTTTGCCTGCCTTCTGGCGATCGGCGAACGAAACATCATCAAAACAGACAGTGTGAGAAACGAGCGAGGAAATCGGTGAGGGGCTAAAACATGGCCTCCCTCCGCTGCTCCGGGTTGATTAGTGCAACCGAAAACACACACGACCGACGACCGTGTGCAACATTTTTATATTTTTCAGTCTAGTCGTTCCATTCATGTTAATCAGAATGAATATGATAAATAAATTAAAATATAATCTAATCTAATGAATAAAATACATTACGGTACTACTTCATTACATTCTTTAATCATAAGAATATAATACACTGCAAGAAAAATCAAATTTACAAAAATTTCACTTAATTAAAATTTCTTGATAAAGTTAAATATGATAATTAACATGAAATTTCCTTTACAATTTGGAAACTTTAAGATAAATTTCATCTTTAACAAGTTTTGGAAATGCGGTTTCCAATATGTAAATTTTATTTTTACATTAAATTTAATTTGAATTTAATAATTTGCTTTTTCTTGCAGTGATAGACAAATAACATCAAACCTAATACATCATTTCTGTTTGATTGCTTGTGTTGCAATTTTCATCATCGCTGCCCTGCAACAAATAATAATTGTGAGTTTTATCTATTCGCATCTTAATTTTGATGTTTTTGCATCTTAATTTTGATGTTTTTCGGCAATGATGTTGTTGGGAGCACATGTGGAAAAAGGGAATAAAACTACAACTTAAACAAGTTAACTTTTACACTAGCTGCATTCAAAAGCTAAAATAAATTTGTGTTTTAGTTGTGTTTTGTGTTTTAGACGTCACTTACTCTCATTAAACTGAGAATTACGTAATGAGAACAAGTGACGCCTAAAACACAAAACAAATTTGTTTTAGTTTTTGAATGCAGCTAGTGTGTTGTTTGATGTTTACTGCATGATTACCGAGTTAAAACTAGTTTATTTACTTTTTCAAAAATGGTACTAAATTCTCTTACAGTGATATGCAATAGCATACAATTTCTATATGATGTACAATGCATACAGACTTAATTATTACTCGATTGTATATTAACAATGAATTGTGAATAATGTAAAACATAGCATATAGTACTGTAAATCTTGAAGGAACAAGATGAAAATACATACCGGTACAAGAAATATGCCAACAAGAAAGAGAAGAATCAGAGATATGCCTTCACTGTTAAAATAAAGGTGAAACAAAGCATAAAACACAGAAAAGATAGTAAATAAACATGGCTCTCAACATGTAGAACAAGGGACTGACTGGAAAAGGAACCTATAACCTAAAAAAACTAAACTATCCAGAAGTAGGCAATGTCAACACTAATACCGGTAACCATTTGAGCGATAATATTCACACAAAGAATATCATCCTTCAAGAAATTTACAATTTTCACAAACAAAAGCAAAACTCTTTAAAAATACATTTCAATTTCTATTACAAAACCTTGCCACACCCTAATAAACGGATCTACTTTCACCTATGACAAAATTCAGCCCAAAAACCCAACCCAACACTAAGTTATACAACCTGACAGCACCAACCAAGTCACAGATGAATCCAAAACATTAAAACAAAAAAAAAACAATTTTCACATCATCATCATCATAATCATCACACACACCTCAAAAAGACTATTCAAATGATTAATTAGATATTCATTGCAGACTTTCGTGCTAAATCAATGCAACATTCCCCCTTAAATAAAAAAAAATTAAATAGAAAATAATTACAAATAATAATAATTAAAAAAAAAATCCCACAAGGCGTGTAACAAGTTTAATACGGTGCATAGAGTATCCGTGTTAATTACACAGCAAATTTCACCGCCGAGACACCATCTAATTGACGGGCAAAGTGGAGTGGCAGCTTGTATATACACTTATTTATTTTTTTAACCCCAGAGGCTCTAAGGTTGGGTTGAAACGACAGTTTGTAACAACAGGTGAGGCCCAACTCACCTCGTCTGATTGATAAATAAGGGGAGAAAAGATGAGAGACAAGAAAAATTAAATGAAAAAAAAAATCTTGTTAGCAGGCTTTGAATGATGCAAAAATCGGTCGAAATTGTCGACGGGGAAGAGTAGCATGAAATTTTAATTTTGATTTTTGTGATGTAATTTTCGTCACAACTTCACTATTGAGCAGCTGCAACTGGTAATAATTGGCCAAGGCCTCGATAACCTGATATATTATGAGATGTCGCCGCCATTTTCAGTTTTCAGTTTGTAACTACTGTATTCCCTTGCTTTTGGGCCTTAAATTCCAGCGGAAAAAGTTAATCGGTGCCGGATTTAGTGAATTTTAAAATTTAAAGCTTATTGGCAGCACAATGACAGTTGCACCTGATCTGTAAAAATAGTTTTGAAACTGGCACACAAGTGAAAACAATTGGCTGCTAGCAAATCAGTTGATTTTAAAATTTCTAGTGTTGTAACCAGATTACCACTGCTATAAATAATTTTGGACAGCTGAAATTGCAGATGAACTAATTTGTGGCAACGAGGAAAACAACCCTTATGACAAATTTGCCATTGCATTGTACAAACTTGGATTGGAGATATGAAAACAGTGTTTGGTCATGTCCCAAGAAATTATTCAAAACATTTTCACGATTTTATGAAGCAAGGTAGTTCAATATCCTGTGAAACCTAACATAACCTTGAAGTCTAATTTTTGGACAACTTTATCCAGCATTGCCGGATAATTCGAATTATCTGGCAGTCTGGGGAGAAGAGCGAGGGAATACGCTATATAGAATATAATAAACAAACTGAATATGGCGGCAAAGTGGACGGAGCTTCCCATTCCCAGGGACACAACAGTGAAGTCATGCCGGAAGTAGCACGCCACGGCAACAATGAGATTTCCACTCATTCTCTTTTACAACTTCTTGGTTTCGCCATAGAATTTTCTTGCTCTGAGCATGCGCAAGATAGTAAAAACTATGCAGTGTACAAACAACGGAATAGGGGATTTATTCAGATCATCTATTTTTTTTTTAAGGAAACATCAGTTTCTTGGGGCAAATTTTGACAAAATTCTTGACACGTACAGTAAATGAATGTACAGTATAGTGGTGAAGGTTGAATCAGGTTGCTTTACTGTATTTATTAAATGTTTCAACAAAATTTAACATAATTATCGGCTTGCACGCTAGAAAACACACTAGCTAGCCTTCATTCCAATCTAAACAAACCTGAAAATAAAACAACAAACGAAGCCACACAGAAATGCGGGGTAAATTCTATCGTTGTAATTAGTGCGCAGGGCGTTATAACAGAGCAAGACCCTATCATAAAAGTTACTTCTGGGTTACTTCTGTGCAAAGCTAAATGTATAATCCTGGTCAAAAATATTGTTTCTTGCAATCAGCAGCAACTTTGACCAAAACATTTCACGTGAAATATACCCACGTAGAAAGTATTTTGGTCAAAGATGCTGCTCACTGCAGAGACAATTTTTTTTACCAAGATTTTACACCTAACCTTTGACCACGAGATGTAAGTTTACACCAAATAACAGTAGCCAATTTGAGACAGCAGCTTACATCCCCAAAACAATACTAAATTATTACACCTCAGATTTTTAGCAGTGTTGCCAAATCAAGTACGTATTAAGTGTCTACATTAACAAATATTTTGTTCCGAGTTAGCCAGATTTTAAATTTTTGAATTTAAACTTAAATCTACGATTCTGTTTTCAATATTCCATTTTCATAGCAGGCAGTGTATACCCCAAAATTTTTTGAAGATTTTGAACAATTTTCTAAAAATTTTAAAAGATTTTCTGACGATTTTTGAAGATTTTGAACGATTTTTTAAAAATTTTAGAACATTTTCTGAAGATTTTGAAAGATTTTCTGAATATTTTTGAAGATTTTGAACGATTTTCTAAAAATTTTAAAAGATTTTCTGAAGATTTTGAACGATTTTCCGAAGATTTGAACGATGTTCTGAAGATTTAAACGATTTTCTGAAGATTTTTGAAAATTTTTGACCGTTTTTTTTTTTTAAACTTTTTGCTATTTTGGGAATATTTTGGGGATTTCTAAGACTGGAGGAAAGGGGCGATCGCCCCCATCGTCCCTTCTCCCCCCCCCCATCGTCCCTTCTCCCC
>JAQFZO010002892.1:0-11011 GCA_034695885.1 Geophilus flavus | reverse complement strand
AATTTTAAAGCTTGTAGTAAGTCATAAAATTGTAACTAGGCATAATTACTGCCATTTACTAGTTCATCTACAGTGTTAACTACAAAATTATAATTTTCCTTGCACCATCCTTCTAATGATTTTTTTTAGTCACTTGGATTTCCAGTGTGGCTGGAGCTCGAGTTGAAATCGCATGTAAATAAACAAATCTCCGAGAGAAAAAAAATTCGTTTCGAAGCTGTGGATTCTGTTTTCCAACCCCTACTACCGTTGCAAACAAACTTGTAAAATGATAGGTGACTGGGGAATCGATCGACCACCCGAAGACTAAAATCGGAGCCTTCCTTTCAGACACCACAATCTTCTCTCTTTACACTATTAAACCAAGGTAAAAAGGGAAGAAAAAGAAAAAAAAAGATAAAGAAACGAAGCAAGGTTTAAACCAGATGCTTTATTATATGTGCCTGGGGTCTGCGCGCGTCAGCGTCTTAATGGAACACTCCCACATGCATTTTGTTCGGTCAAAAGAAGTCTTTCCCGACCGTACTTGCAACACACTAAGCAAATCTATAAGCTAATTGCATCGGTTTTTCGTCCTACTTTGGATGACTTCCAAAAACGTTGATGAGAAATGTTTTGAGAAAAGTTGAAAAAGGGGTCGTCAAGAGAAGCTGTTGAACCATGTCTCGTGATTAAAATGCCAAACTGATAGCAGATTATTATTTTTTTCTTTCAAATTAACCACTATTTTCTAATTTCCTGTTTTCTTGGTGTTATAAATTTTCGAAAATTGAAAAATAAAAATATTGGTATCTGATGTCAAAAACGACACTTTTGGTCGACTTAATTGATTTCTTCAATTTAGAAAGAGGGGAGGAAAGGTAAAAAAAATATATTACAGGAGATGGGAAGATGGAACGGGGATATTTTGAACATTTCGAGATTTGTTGCTCCGATAGCAGCAAACATCCAATTCCGACAGAGGGAGAGAGTAGGAAATTCATAAAAGTCGGTGGTGATGCAGTCGAGAGATTGTGGGAGGGGGACACTACACCTTACAAAAGATGATCCAATCTTCACCACTTTTTATGTCGTTCGTTCGGACTCTTTCGAAGAGAAAAATCGAGGACTTAATAAAAAAAGGGAGATGAATACGACGAAGATGGTAATCTAATACCCATTTCTTTTTCCATAAAAACCACAAAATTCTTATTAAAAAGTTTCGTTCTCCATCTCCACTCCCCGTCCAACCATTATTTTATCATTTCATTTCGCCCACGTTTCACTTATTAACCTGTTTCGATTGAAATAGATCGGGAAATTGGCGATAAACGATGATTGTTCGATTAACAATAGAAATTAAAAAGTTTTTTTTATACACACACACAGAGATTGAAGTTATTCTATGAGTTAAAGCGATTGGAAAACCGTTTAAAGTTTTCATGGCTCTGCAACATAAATTGCAAAAGAAATAAAAACTAAAAAGGAAAAAAGGAAAGAAGAGGAAAGAAAGAAGAAAACATTATGAGTTATAAAAAGAGTCACAACTTGAAACTATAAAAACAAGTGGATTCAGTTGCTTATCAAAACAAGAAAAGGAAGGAAGGAAGGAAGGATAGAGGGAATGTGTGTATAAAGTTGAAGTTTAAATTAATAATCTAAATTGATGAAATTAATGTTAATTACTGTGAGAAATTCATTAATTTCCAGTGTAAACAGTTCAAAGTTGAAGTGGTTATCAACTTAAATTTTTTTTCTTTCAAGGAAACTTTTTTTTTTATTTTTCGAAGTTTTGATGTGGAAGTTTTGAAATTAAAATTTCATTTTTAAGAACGGCATCAAAGTAAAACCACAGTATTACAACCAAAAAAAAAATTAAGTTCGTTCTTAAGATGAAAAAAGCTAGTGGAGAATTAGATCGTAAATTTGTAATTACCAACTTTCCTTCCTCAAGCTTTCGTACAAAAGATTTTAAATTTTAAAAATCTCGCACTCTCGAATGCGAAACTGCATTAACAATTCAAAATAATTGTGAATGTTAACCCAAATAAAATTCTTCTATTAAATAAAATCAATTCTCCGAAATTTCAAACTAAAAACATTGTCGCAAATCCAGAGTCATAATCATTTAACTACTTCCGTCCATTAAGCAAAGAATAGGGGAATGAGAAAAGGGGAAACTAATCCCGTCTTTAGCATCGTAAATAAATAAAATCTTTGCAAGTTCGGAGTGTCATGTCATTGCTCCCAAATTTTTTCCTCTTTTTTATAGCATTTTGGCACATAACGCCATACATTTCACGCACGTATTGCACACACAGCTAATTTCGGCGTGATCTATGTCACATGGTTTACATAAATGTTTTTAAATTCAAAAATTTCTTTTCTTCTCCTCAACCAACCACCGCGATATGACAATGCGCTAATAGATTTTTCTCGCGGCTTTTATGAGGACTGCAAAAGGGATAACATTTGTCAGATTTCCAGCCGATGTACTCGGTAATGTTGCAGCTCCGATAGGGCAACTGACTCCAACCGTAAATAACGTTAGCTACAACAACAAAAGAATTTCCTCTGCCCACTCATCCTTTCTCCATTCTTTTTCCTCACATCCCCCTTCCTCCTCCTTTTTTTGTGTGTCCCGCTTCTCGACACTAACTTTATCCACCAGTGCAATCCATCGTTCATAAAGCCGAGATTCGACGCGTGGGAAAAAAAAAAAATAATAATAAAAAGAAAAAAATAACGTGGAAAAGATAAAGTAGGTAAAATTGGGTAGAATTTTAATTTTGCGCCACTTTTATTGAAATTCTAGACGTGTAAGGAGCAAGTGGTGCCTCATATTACGCTTAAGCTATGTGCAATCGAGAAACACATTTTCCTAGTCTCTATCTCTTCTCTTTTCATAATGTTTTAGCTCTCTTTTCTTTTTAGTATTCGACTATAAAATCATTTTGATGGTCTCCTCTCCATGCGTCTGCACACGAGGATCTTCCCGTCCCTCGATCGTGTCTTAGTCAGCACTGGACGAGTTGAAGTCCTGCATCTAAAACGTCCTCGGCAGTCAAAAAAAGAAAGAAAGAATAAAGGGGAGAAAGAAAAATCCTTATTTGCACGGTGGACCACGCGTCCTAATTCGAGAGGTTCCACCACCAACTCGCGCTGTGCTTCATCGACCGGTTCGAATTTCAGAGTGAATTCTCGGTCGATCGTGCCTGGTGACCTCCGAGTTATGCCCTTGTCCGGAATGTGATGTTGCGAATATGAAATGACGTCAACGTTATTCTGTACGTTATTTCCTCTGACTCTGACTTCGACATCAACTTTACATTTCGAAGGAAATCGTTTTTTTTATATTCTCTCTCTATCTCAGTGGAATATCCTCGAGAAATTCACCCGAAATTTGGCACACTTGAAAATTTCTCTGATTTTTCATTGAATTCCAAAAATTGCTTCTGACTGATTTCCTGCTGAAATCGACAGAAATTGTCCAGAATTTTAAAGAAATTCAGCAATATTTTGGCACTTTATCTCCAAATTCAGCTCACTCGTGCACTTTTTTCCCGAGAAAATTTGGCGTAAAAATGATGAACTTCATTTTTAAAACTTAATTGAATTTGTTGTTTTTCTTCCGGCATGGAAGAATAAGTTAACGTTAAGGACTAGATGGACGACTTCCCGTGAGCCGAGTTTCGGTTTAATCCGAAGCAGTGATGAAAACACGATCGAGTCGCTAACAAAGCAATCGGTAGCGATTTGGAGAGAGCTAAAAACCGTCTTTAGGGAAGTAGCTGGTAAATTTACAGGCATCTTGCTCCCTGCTGCGTCTTTGTGCGTGCAACCAGAGGCAACGTGCCATTCGTCTTCATTTAGAAGGCAGCTTTGTTCATCTGCGTCTCGACAACACGGGAATAAAAGGTCCAAAGAGATCCACATCCGAAAACCGACTCTACTCGTGTTTCACATCGACTGCTTCGATCAAAACCACTAATAAATTCTCTCTTCAACCTCTTCTCTCTTCGCTAGCTCCCTCTCTCCCTCTTTCTCTCTCTCTTCCTCTTCGATTTTCGCGTGTCGAGCTGTAAATTGCGCATTAATTTCGCTCAACTTTTATACATGGCTCGCGGTTTATGGATACTCCTTTCTCATTCAAATCAAGTGCCTTGTGGTTTTTTCAAAACAGGAAAAAAAATTTCTTTCATCATTCTTTTTTTGCATTTTAAATAAACTGAGGTCATTAATTCGAAGGAGAAAAACATAATCCTTAATTAATGACGCGTGCAAAATTACTCTTCTGTCCGAAAATAGGTTGCACAGAATATATTCATTAAAGTAAACCGCAAAATCGGTCCTTGATTGAGCATCTTCTCGAATTAACACGCAAATACGCACAATTTGCACTGTCGCTCCACAGTGAATATCGATTTGCAGTTTTCGACGTCTATTTCATTGCATCGTAAAGACGGAACACGGTTTTAAGGTTTTATTTGCGGAACGAGCAAGCAAAACATTGCTTCAAGACTTCGACCGACCCACGAGAAAGTGTGTTCGAGACTACAAAACACAAGACGCACAGGTGGATGTTACAAGCAAACCCATAGAGAGCATTAAATGTTGGGACTTTGGCCACTAAATTTTCAACTTTTTCTCTCTAAATTTTACATCATTTACAAGGCATGGGAATCGGAAATAAAATGATTCGAAAAAACCTGGCTGTAAAAACTTGTTTTATTACATTTTATTTCTTTTTGTGTGTGCAAATCTCATAACATCTGACGCGAAATTCCTAGTGAGAATCGAAGCACAAAAGAAGGAGGAGGACAAAGAATGAAGTTTAAAGAATCGGAAGATGCATTTTTCATCTTTAAAAAATAAACAAAACGTTTTCTCGATTCCCTAGAGAACGAGTGGTAGAAATTTTGCGGGTCCCATCCGTAATTTATTGGCGGTGACAGCGAGCGTTCTAATGCGTGCTTAATTGCACATAAAAGTGCACTTAGATAATATCAGGGAGCAAGCAACAACTATTAAGAGAAGGGATGAAAAAGCAACGTGGCAAGAGAAGTTCATTTTAAAACTGAATAACTCGAGTTTCAAACGTTTTATTGCTATCGATTGCAATTCGGGGCGAGAAAAACCGGTCCACAACGTGGCCGTAAAATAGTGCGAGCAAACAGATAAGATTCATGTCAGACGGACAGTTTGAAAAGAAGAAGAAGAACTAAGTCGAATTTAAATATATTTTCAATGTAAACTTTTCTCGGTGACATAAATTCGAACGACGTCTCTCGCCAGAGAGGGGGATCTTTGTGCAAATCCCCAGTAGGTGCTTTCCTAAAATTGTTGCACTAGCAATCTGCCCGTAAAATCTCGCTATGAATTTATAACTCAAATTTATGCCAGAGAAAAGAGCTCGTAAGTTTTATCGAGCGCTGCTGCTCTGCTCTGCTCCTAGTGGCAAACACCAGCCTTCATCCACTTATACCGTACCGTACTGTTTGCTGATAACCCGTCTATTCCGACCACCCGACACGACACGTTTAATTTGAATGCAAACATCAAATTATAAAATCTCCTTTACCGCATCGTCGCTTTAAATGTACATCCGTTTCGTCCATGAAACCGAATCTGTGATGTCATCAAATCCAATGTAAATACTAAAAAATATTTGCAACGCAAATGATGTATGTTTCCGAGAATTTAACGCCGCCATTTTGTTTTTGCGATTTGACCAATCGCGACCATGGTTTCGTGGGACGATTACACTGATAAAACGATGACATTTTGTCTCTACCAGGGCCTAAATATAAAAAATTGCACCCCAAAATGTTAAAAAATAATATAATCAAAGTTAATTTGTAAATTTATCGCGTTTAATTTTTTAATTAAAAGTAAATCGTAATTTTTTTTTCTATTTTGATGCCATCTATCACAGCCTACTACACAAATTTTAAAAATTTGTGTTTTTAAATTTTCTTCCTGAATGCCACTCGAGCTTGTTTGTCGGGAATTCAACCATTCGTTTTCTTGACAGAAAATACACCTCGTGGTTGAAATTACCCTCACAATACAACAGGTGCTAGTGATATTACTACTCAGAATATGTACACATACTGTAGGTTGCACTAAAACGACATACAGCCAATGATAATGCTGTTTGCGCTGTGGGCATTCACATTGAATTATTCGAATTTTAATTAAACCGACCTTAATTTAACCCTATGAATTATGTAGAACAAGTTTTTGCATCTATTTTGACATTATTATGTATTCGATCGACTTTTACTGTGCTTTATGAGCTTCCATTTAATAGCGGAACAATTAGATCGGGTCTAATGGGCCTCATTGTGGTTGCACAAAGTGCGCATGCTCACAATCACAACTTTCGTGTTAGGTTCGGTAACTGCCTCAAAACTCAATTTTTTACTCGTTGCGGTCGAGGAACGAAATCATTTTTCTGATTCTTGCGTAAAAAATTTGCGTTGCGTGATAAAATCACAAAATCGGGTAAAACGAATTGTACGACAAAACTCAGTCAGACTAAACCATCGAGTTTACCCCGTGATGCAGAAGAATCGGATTAGACTTGTTTACACGAGTTCAGTTAAATAAAAGCACGAATTCGTCGAAAAACACAGTAATTAAAAAAAAAAATTTACTTGTTGACAAATTCGTTTGCAATTTCATTTTGTTTTTCCCTTCGCCGGGTCGCACAGTCAGACCTCTTTACCAAACGCAGTGTGGCACCTTTATCTTTAAATTAAGCGAAGGAAAAAAAACTTAATACTTCTTAAAGTACGTGTTAATACGAGAAAAGTGAGTGGCACTGGAGGTAGGCCACACAGCACAGCACCCTCTCTGCGCTTATTTATTTATTTGTTTACTATACAATTCTAGAGAAAAGTTGTGCTTCCTTCCTATACCACTTGTATTCATTCCTGTGAACACCATTTAAAGCCGACGTTTCCTTTTGGAAAAACTCGCACGATAAAATTTAGTCGTCGCTAATTACACGACGATAATCTCGTTGCATTTGACCACAGCTGTCGCTGCGTCATAAAATAACATTTTCTTCCTTCCTTCCTCTTTTCAAATCATTCCAACCTTACAACTGCGTCTGCAAGACTGCAACTTGCGTCGTTTTGAGCTTAAAACTTGGTTAAAGCGAGACTAATTTCAAACAAAAACAGTCGACTTAATTATCGTAGAAGAAAAAGAATGAGGAGAAAAATTTAAAAATTTAAAAAAAAAAACCATCATTGCAACATTTGCCGTATGCAAATTTCTAAATGAGGGCAACCACCACAATCGAGTACAAAAGACCAACTCCGGTCGTGGTCCGGTAGCAAAAGAGCGTAAAACGCACTTGTCATAATCGTAATAACGAAGCATATTTCACACGCCAACGACCACGCTACGGCTGTAATTAACCGCTCCGATGAACTTATTGGCAAGGCCTAAGCCGGCCAATTAAGAAGAGAACAAAACATTTTTAATGAGGACTAACCTCATTTGATTGTTCATTTCGCATCAAAACACTCGATCGTTTTCCCCTTGCTTAATAAATCGCATTAATCTTTACACTATTTTTCTTTATACTAAGTAGAGTATCGGGGGAAATATGAAAAAAATGACACCGAACCTCCTAGAAATCATCTTTTTTAAAAATTGCTTTTCATGGGTGGGAGTTCTAATAAGATTGTAGACAGTAAACAAAAGAGGGAGAGGAAAAAATCCGATTTCATTAAAAACAAACAAAAGCTTTGTGCTCAAATAAAAGAATGGGAAAAGGTAATTGCGTAATTCTAGTAGTTTTATACATGAATAGATGCTCACAATAAAAGAATTCGAATTGAAAACAAAAACTTTTTTCCCGTGAAGAAAACCTTCTAGTGGAAGATCGGGAATTTACTCTCGAAATCAAAGCGATTTTTTCCTTTTTAATCAAATATGAGCAACGAAAGTTTGAAAAGAAATCAATCTCACATTCAGTTTTTTGATGATTGACACCACAGATCAAACCTCGATATAACGAAATCGAAGGAATACTATTTAAATTGCATTTGAAGGAGTCTAGTTAACGTCTTTTTTGCATGTATTGTATAGTGATTCTGAATCCTCTTAGCATGGGGATTCCGAATATCCATGTCCTGGGGCTTGCAAATGTTCGCAACCTCGCGATAATCACATTTCTCGCTTTCACTGACAAAATGCGATATACTTTCGCGAGAAATGTGATTTTTCGCGAGGTTGCGCAGTTTTGCGAGCTCCGGGTCATGGATATTTGAAATCCCCAACCTGAGAGGATTCCGAATCATCCCAACACGTGCGAAAGGTCTAGAATTGCAACCATCAGTTGCGTTTGTCGCATTGTTGCGCACATTTGCAAGCCTCGGGACAAGGATATTCTAAATCCCCTTGCTGAGAGGATTCCGAATCAATACAACACATGCGAAAGAACGTTAACTAGAATTGTACCCAAAAACCACCAGAAACGTTACAAAACTTTTTTTTTCGTTATACAAATACAGCCAACCGGCCACTCGTAAAAAATTCTTTATATCGAGGAATTCATTACAAACGAATTCGTCATAACGAGGTTCGACCTAATATTTATTAAGATAATATTTATTAAGACTCGTTTCGAGCTTCACTGCATTACAAAACCACATCTATTGTTCTAACCGGAGATGACGCATTCAAGCCCGTACAAAACAACACAACCAATAAGTCTTTTACTACATACTACACCTGTGGCTAAACAGAGGCAATCGTTGCCAAGATAAATTGTCGATTCGATACAATAACATAAAACTCTCATAATTCCCTTAGCAAAAATAGCGCCCTCTAACTCCAGCATGATCATCACGCCCTAGAAAATTGCAATGATTTCCAATGTGTACGAGTTTCGTTACTGGCCAGTGCCAAAGAGTAACCTTATAATGATAAGTCACAATGAAGGATTTTTGCCTTTGGCTCTCTGGTCTCTGTGTCCCCTCTGCCACTACCTGGTTCAGTTCATTGAAAGGGAACCTAATTTGGACGACCAAGGTGCAATTGCATCGATCCGTCTCCCACCTTAAAGCAGAAGAAACATAAAAAAAGCAAAAATAAGAGAAAAAAAATCGAAGTGTGTACGAGGTGAATGTGCGAGCGACTTTGCAGTACCCACGAGAAAAAGGTAACCGGTATTTCTATTGGTTCACCAAACCTTTTCTTTCTGCTGTGAATAGCACCTGGACGAGGTCCCTTTTGCACACTTTCGATTCGTGGCCTAAACAGGCGCAGACTTCCTTTTTTGGCGAGAGCCTTTTGTGTTTGCCCTTCACACGCCACCTTCTGGCACCAGCAGCGATCGGCAAAAATTCAATTGGATCATTTTGTTCCGTTACAGAGGCACTTTCTCCCCACAGAGTCCTCTCTGCTTCCAACCAGTTTCCTCCCGCGTTTCACCATTTCGTCTCTCGACACCCCCGCCTTCTTAATCCTTTGACTCCTACAAACATGGTCATGGATAGCGACGCGGGTCAAAGATTCAGATTTAAATTGATTCTCCAAATGTTTTTCTAGCAAAGAAAAATCGAAGTTTCCCTTCGATTCGTTTATGAATATGAAAAAAATATTTTCTTCAAGATTTTAAGTGGTTTTCGAACAGTTTTCTTTCCCCCTCCTTTCTTTTTTTAATAGGTCAATCTTTTTTAATTAGATCTGCCGGCAATTTCGAAGAATCCTTTGACAAAGATTTTACAGGAAGTCGAGAAGCGAGAAAAATCTTTCAATTTGGAACCGATCCAACTTTATTCGGAAAGGAAAGCAAAAAGAAACGCTAAACCCGCCCCCTTCCCCACACATATATAAATTATCGTGAAAAACTCCAGATTAAAACACTCACCTCCTTGCGACGTTTCTCCCACTGAAACAGCAAATTGGAACAGAGAAAAGGAAAAATGTTGAGAAAATTAAATTAAATTCTTCCCCGTGTTTTTTTTAAAAAAACGTGAGGGAAATTAAATTTAAAAAATAATTTATTCAATACCTATTTGTTTTAATTAATTAACTCTGATTAGAGGCCCCTTTGCTTGTTTTTAATCGAATCCCCTATTATTTATTCTCCTATGAAAAAATAACGTTTAATAATTTCATTAAATTTTTTCTTTATCATATTCTTTTTATATTTTTTGTGTGATTTTATTTACGAGCAGCAAGCCAATTACTTAACTTTGCCTAACTGCGTTGTTCGATTACGTCAGGTAAACTATAAAATCCCATTAGATTCCCGTACGTGCATTTTGTCTAGGCATGTGTGAAATTCTGGGGGAAAAAACGACGAAGGAACAAGCAACAATTTTCTAATTAAAATCCCCTCAAAAAAGTATTTACGTAAATTTTTTTTTCCTGCAATTTCAAATTACAAAAATGTAAAAAGAAAAAAAAATTTAAATGCCACTCATGAAGCAATATTAGTGATTAAAAGACTCCTAATTAATTATATTAAATTAAATTAAATTGAAGAGAAATAAAAACGACACGAGTTTCATTTCATTTCGAAAAAAATCGATCCCATCCCACAAACCTTTGCACATAAAAATCCAAAATGGCAGAATGTCGCGTGCCAGGTCTCAAAGGGCAAGTAAACCGTTCCTGAGGGTACGCTTTCGACGTCACAGGGCTACACGTGACCACAATACATTGCACTTGTTTACGGTTGCCCTCTCAGGACTGTGGAGCATCTCAAAAGTATAGTTCACGAGATAAAAGTAAAAAAGTTAAAGCCGGATCCGAAATTAATGAAGTTCCAGAGCGATTTTTATTAAGTTTATCACGACTCTTGGTAGCTAACATCCGAAGAATCCCAATGCCTCGTGGGCAGCAATCTAAGGATTGACAACAACAACAACCCCATTTAGTAGAGTGCACAACATCGCTTTAAGAAAAGTGGTAATTGCGAGACGGGTTTCGCAGAAAATAATGGCTGCGATCACAAAGTTGCGTGTCAATGGATGTCGATGAGTTACTCAAAGTAAGGCGTTAC
>JAQFZO010002891.1:0-11017 GCA_034695885.1 Geophilus flavus | reverse complement strand
ATGTTTGCATTTTTCTGTCAGAATTTCAGTCATTTTGCAAACATTTTACAAATTTCGACTTTTGTGGCTATTTTTGTGCAAAACATTTTGCAAAATTTAATCCAGCACATTTATTTTTACATAATTTTGTAAAATATAGATTTGTGACTTATTGTTTTGCATGGTTTAAAGTGCAAAAATTTTGCAAAAAAAAAAAAGAAGTGGGCAAATTCTTGAAAATTTTTACACAATTTTTGCAAATTTTTTTTAGCTGGGGTGCTAAAACCATTAACAACTATTTTTTATTTAATTTTTTTCCTAAACTTTTTTTTTGACAAAAATATCTCGATTTCAATACAACCTGCGCGCAATATTCGAAGAAATACTGGATTCCAATTTCTGTTAAAATTCAATTACTGGCAATCATTATAGTTTTCGAGTTGCCACCCAAGGAATCTTTGAGCAACCAAGTGAGAACTGAATCCCTGTAAGGCACAAAAGTTTGACGAATTCGTCGTGGGCTGCTTGCAGGACTTGATCCCATCGATTCCAAACTATAAGTAGAGCCTCCTAAACTATCCAAACTCCACGATGATAAACTCTTTTCGGCTGGAAAATAAATAAATAAATAAATAAAAAATTACTTTCCGATTATAAATTTTTAAATTCTCAAATCAATCAAATTACCCAAGGCAGAAATAACATTTCCTAGTGTAACCAACGATTTATTGATATTCGATCCTTCTTTTAATCGTGTCCGATTGAATTTAATACTGGCTCTTTCACTGTTTCAACATTTATACAAAACTATCAGTAAATTAAGGGAGTCGATGCAATAACGCTACCAAACACACCTTCCGGCTAAATCGACCAGATGAATCTTGCTGACGATTTCGCTCGGCATTTCTGCATCCAGACACGCCTGTCGTTCATAATGAATTATTAAATGCATTACACGTATTACAGGTTACAAAAAAAAAGATGAATCGAGCCCCGGCTTACCTGGGTAAAATTGATAGTGAAGATAGCGTGACTCCTACTACTCCGTGAATGCGATTCAGTTGACGCAACACTTCTAGAAAATTAAATTCAAATTTCCTTAGGGAAATTAAAAGCAAAAATCACATTACTTATGCCATTTTTTATTTTTACCTGTTTTGATTTCCTCTTTCAATCAATGATAATACAGTTTGAAAATCAGGTACATCATGTTTACTCAAATCTGTACAATAGTAGCATCGTTAGTAAATATCAACTTTAAAAAAATAACAGTAACTCGCGTGTAAACATCACCTTGCACGTAAGGCCCGTGTTTGGGGTGTTCGCGCACTTTGAGACTAGTTCGATTTTTGTGTGGAAAAGGGTTTTGCAATAAATCACAAACACGTTCGTTGTAAATTTCCAAAAAGCTGAATTAAACAAAAATTTTTTAAATTTTTTTTTCTTCAAAATTAGCACATTACGAACCTGACGTCAGCATGAAACGTCACTTTCTTCCCACTTCTTTCGGATACATTCGAAAACAAACTCTGCATAATTAAAAGTAAATAAAATTATGAAATTGTAACTAAACCACCATTATTTTTATTTCTCATGTTTTAACTTCAATTAGGTTAATTAAATCTCTTCATTCTTTTCGAGTAATCACATTTCATTTAATTCCTACTTCCATCCACTCATCACACAATCGATTTTCTCGCAACCCGACAACAAGTTCAATAAACTCACCTCGCAAATTCTTGGAATTAAGCCCAAATCATCCTGAAACGAATAAATAAAACATTTTTTAAAAATAAAAACAGAAATATGATAAACGACGTGATCGATGTTCATGCTCCACCTCTTCTTTTTGTGCTAGTTTATGGTTATTTAAACTCGATTCGACTAATCCGTTTAGTTAGCCTCATTGCAAGCGAGACTGTACTTCACAGTCACGTGTGTGACTAATGGTATTTTCTTTCTGCTTTGTGATCCTATTATTTTGTCCCTTCAAACAACTGCCACTACTTCCTGATCTTTTCAGCCACCTAATTTTTCCCCTCCATAGTTCCTTTAAAACACTGTAACCGTCTGTGAGAACTTAAAGGTTGGGTCTTTATTAAAGTGGAAAGCAAGGACGTCGACCAATGCCATGACGATTTCAAATTACATTACTTTTACTTAATTCAAAGTCAGTGCCAGTTGATGTTTATCAAATGAATCATTCTATATGCGGACTTTACTCATTTTTCTAGTTATTCAGCAGTGATTTTTTTTATTCAAAACAATTTAAATTAGAGATTTTGTTTAATGTATTTACGTAATAATGGGATCGTGAAGATTTCATTAGGATCGATGATAACTCGGGTATAAGTGTTTTTTAAGTTTTGACTTACTCATGGGCAAAACCAACGGGGGATGGGGGATTTTAATGGCCCACCCCTCAATCTTTAAAATTCCCAAATCTTTGGAAATCTCTTACAATCCTTCAAAATCTTTGAAAACTGTTTGAAATTCTCTTAAATTTCTTCAAAATCTTTTAAAAATCTTTGAAAACTGTTTGAAATTCTCTTAAATTTCTTCAAAATCTTTTAAAAATCTCTTATAATCGTTCAAAATCTTTAGAAAATCTTTGGAAACTGTTTGAAAATCTCTTAAGATTCCTTCAAAATCTTTAGAAAATTTTTGAAAACTGTTTGAAACTCTCTTAAATTTCTTCAAAATCTTTTAAAAGTCTCCTATAATCCTTCAAAATCTTTAGAAAATCTTTGAAAATCTTGTCGACAACTTTAAAAATATCCCAGTCCTTATTCTCCCCCCTCCTTCCTCCAAAACAAAATAATGACATGAAATAAAATAAATAAATTAAATTAAATCTCCTGGATCCGGCCTTGCAAAAGATGGTTACAAATTGTCGATTTGTAATCTTGCGGATCCAGGTAAAGCAGATCTCTCTCGCAAACCGCAGTAAGGCTAATGAATAGTCTCTAAGCAGAGGTAAGAGTTCAGGTTTACTGACACCAATGAATTCTCTTCACCACATTATTACCTCCAGCATTTTCAATTAAAACTGTACCAGAATACTGAACACCAAGTTTCGCCCTTTGCGAACGTACTACAATAATAAAATTTACTATAAATTTATTTATTGTAAATTTATTAACAGTATTTATTCATAAATTTATTATCTCAAAAGAGACATCAAAAGCGTGTTGGAAACTAATATTGCAACAAGTTAATCGACCAACTAATTGATTTCGAACGACGGTGTATAGGCTGTCATGAACATATTGCGCCAATTAATCGAAGAAATTTCATAATTTATGGGGAAAATATAAATTGTGCGAAAACGGGCGTTATTGATGACACATTACGAGTATATGATGCTGCACAGAAACTTTTACATCACTCGCAACACCTGCACTTCAATCATCAACTCACCTTTAATGCATGACATGGGAGAGAGGGAAAAAAACTCCACTTTTCATCTATTTTTCAATACATCTGATAGCGAAACTTTCAATCTCCCGTACAAATAATAGTTAACCATTAATGAAGCTTGAAAACCCCCTTTCCTCGCAACATCCATACAATTTAAAACGATTTATTTATTCTCCAGTCCAAAACCCTTCCTCCTGGTGAACAACAGTGCAATTAAGAACAATTAAATTTGCATACTTACATCCATTCCCATCATCGTATAAGTCTTTCCAGATCCGCTTTGTCCGTATGCCAATATGCAAGCATTATACCCGTCCAACGCAGATTCCAACACCTGCGTACCGAGTTCGTTAAAAATCTGCAACAAAATGCAATAAACTAAAGCCAAAGACGCAACAAAATAGTAAAACACGCATTTTCTCTAACATCCATCATCCTAATTGACCCGTTTTCCTACAGACAAAGCAATTTTAATTAGAAAAACATCGAGAAAAATTACAATACCCGTAACGTAAACAAAAGCAAATTATCGACCAGAGACGAGAAGCATCACTCTTGACCTTTACTGGAAAGTTCCCAATGTTATGTGCAGGGATTTGGGTTTGGTGGTACCAGAAATATATCAATAAACTAGTCTCAGCAATCTTTTTATGATTTTTATTTTCCCTCATACTCTCGAGGGAACATTCCAAAGCTCTCTTCTCTCTGCGCCATTAATCGTCGGGTAAATTCGGGGTGAACATTGGTTTTTAATTGAAATTATAATGTGTGGTTTGGTGGTTAAGTACGGGTTATCGATGATGATTAACACCCCGTTTTTAAGGAGTGGAAATTCATCTTTGAAATTTGCCTGGAGCGGGTCGAGATTCGTCTCAGACTCTTCATCGAACCTCGCTCTTCCTCCGTGCCTACTTCATAAGCCATTTGGGAGGTCAACATCCTGGGCAACGTGCCAAAGAAAGCATCATAACATTAATAAAGAAAATGGCCGAAAAGTTCAAGTGAAAAATTTAAAATAAATTTTTTTTCTTAAATTTTTCAATGGTTTATTAGACGTCAGGGTTGATTCTAAATTTAATCTCAGAAAAAAAAATTTTTTTTGGGCTTTAAAGATTGAAAATTCAATATTTTCCTCATTTATTTCATTGCACAATTGCATGTTTGTTGGAAAAATTTGCTCGTAGAGTCGTAACGGGCTCGCATCTGCCGAAAAAGTGGAGAAATTCGATATTTAAGTATAAATGTCAAGGTTCCAATCTCATCATTAATTCACACTACTTTTGTTTATCGGTTTGAATCGTCGACAAGTCTTGTTTAAATGTTTAAATGTCATTAATAGATGTATATTTTAAAAGAAAATACGATATATACAAATTTAATCCATTAAAAAAACGGGAAAACATCGAATCGTGATAAAAATTCCTGTAGAATAGGAAGGATTCATGTCGAGGATCCCTTTTGCGAAGGGGAGTAATGAAGTTGATACGAGGATGACTCATCCTGCGATGCAACGAGGCAACTGCAGTCTATTTACTCGTTAGAAAAAAAAAATAGGCCTAATTTCCAGGGTATCCAGTTAACGAGATTTGATTTATATAAAATCCTCTTTTTCTTCTCTCTATTTTCTCGGTCGTAAAGTGATTTATGTTTTCTTTGCTGACCAAAACATCCATTTTGACAAATTCTTCTCAACTCATCATCATTCTTCTTCATTATGCGTAGCGTAAACAAAAAAAATGTGTCACTCAATTTACTGGAAATTCAGCACGTGTTCTCGGCAGGAAGCATCCTGTCATGAATGGAAGTAACTAATTATTTCCTTACAAGTAGAAAATAAAAGTATTTTGAATTTTAATGAATGAGTAAACCTTTAATTCCACAGTAATATTTCATCATCAGTTTGCTTTTAATTACCAAATTCATTATTCAGCATTCAGCTCATCTAAAACTGTAAATTTATCATGGAATTATTAAATTCGAAGTCTCGTTATTATACCTTCGTTGACGAAAATCAAAACACAAAAGCGCGGGAAGTGATTGATTCAGGGTTTTATCTTTCTTGTTTCTTTTATCCACCAAAGTTTAAAGTTTTGTTTGTCGTATTGGGTTCTTGTGTTGATTTTCCCCCTTGTTTGTACAGCCGACGAGTTGTAGTACAGTACAGAACAAGAAATAAATAAAATTTTAACTTTTTGGTGTTGTTTTTCAAGGCTCCCAAAAGATTTTTAAAAAACAAAAATTAAGTAAATCCATGACACGTAAATTCATTAAAATCTAATAAATTCACGCAAATCCATTAAAATTCAATAAATTCGAGTAAATCCAATAATCCACGCAACGTAAATCACTGTAAAAACAGTTAGAAACATGTATATAACATTTTCATGGATTAATGTTGTTTTACATGGATTTAATTACGTGAATTTGGAATTACGTGGTTTTATTTGGATTTATGTAAACTTGCATGGGTTTATTTGGATTTAAAAGAATTTATTGGATTTAATGGATTTACATGGCATGGATTTAATGGATTTGTATTTTTTTAAATGTTTTGGGTACCCAGTTTTGTGAGTACCCAGCGTTTTGTCTGTAGTCTTTTTCACTCAGTACAGTAAATTTCAACAAAGAGAATTACTGTATTATATTGAAGCGTAACCATTACATCGATAACAAAACAAAAATTCACAGCAGGTGGATATTATAGAAGGACACACCTGCAATCTACTAATCACAAATTGACATCATTTTCATAAAACATCTGACCTAAATATCAATTTTATGCATCACATTCTCAAGAAAACTTTTAATGTAATCTGCAGAAAGGAGAAAGTTGTAAATAAAACAAATTTCACATTCAGAAAATTTAATATTCAAACCTCTCCTTCCTTATATGTGATGTGAGCAAGTTTCACATTGGAGCGAGAAAGGCAACCAGCGAGCCGAACGACTAAAAACTTGTTCCATTTTATTCATTTGGGCAGCTGCACCAGCTGCCTCATTGTCTCTACGTACGAGAGTCTACGAGGGAGTTTCCACATGCAAAACAGCTGTTCGATTCCCTATTATCCTCCAATATACCCCCAGAAAATAGGGGAGTGGGGGAAAAGGGGCAATGACTAATGTTTAGGAATGAGGCGAGGAGGATTCATCCAAATTCCTTCGCTTTTGCAATCACAACATGGGAATAATTCCGCAACAATTTTCTTCTTTATTTGTATCGTGTTATTTTTAGTACAAGGATTCAGTAGGTAAGGAATTCCAGTTGGTGCAACTTTAAATTTGCAAACCTAAAATAAAACATTAAAGAAAAATAAAATAAAGAAAAAATACTGACCATTTCTTGAGTGATGTTGTGTGGATCGCTGGGCGTCGCTGACCAGTAACAAAAGTCGAAAACAAAATGACGAAGACGTTCTCTGCTGTCTACTTCTGAATTTTCTGGCACCTGAATGATGAAAATGTGCGTGAAAAATAAAATTACTCACTTCGAATTAACGACACGGGTGTGAAATTTCAGATTTCTGACTCTCAAGGAGAACGGGAATTGATTATTTGGTTTTAATGAGTCATTCAACTTATCTGATACTCACTTTTAAGTTTGTTATGCTCGCTGTGTCTCCATTGATGTTTACTATCATTTCGGCTCCTGATTCCGACTCCCTGTAATAACAAACAGATAAATAAAACGATAAGTTTAAATCCTTAATGAAATTTTTATTTCATTTAATTTTTTTTTAAAAAACAAATACGTAAATTTAATTCTTCGAATCGTTTTTAAGGTCTTAGATTTTTTTTGTATTTACTGCGAAGAAACGAGGGAAATGTTCTTAGGTATGACTCAATAGGAAATTCCCGTACGCACATTGGGCAATATCCACACGTGTAAATACGTTCGAGTTTATAAATTTGTTTTTTTATTGGATTGATTGGGTTTCTAAAGCTGCAAATTATTATGTAATTATCTAGTAAATTTAACTGAGCATCAAGGTTACAGAGGACGAGTGTGTGGGAGAAATTTTAAGACATTACCTTCGACTCATAGGACGAACTCTTACAGCAACTTTGACATTCGCCATATCTCCAGCCTCCGTTTGCCTTAGTTTGTGTTCGTGCGTCGTAATCCCCGAATTTTAGGTGTTCTTACGAGTCATAACGTAGCTGTACATTTACACCCATCGTTGAATGCAAAGTGTTGTCGCCGGACTTCCATGCCCACACACCATTCACTTCGTATCAAGACCGACTGATTCAGAGTTTCATTCCGGAAGTGATGAAGTTTATCAATCGTCGATAGATGGCAGTAGGAAATAATAATGGCGGCTTCTTTTTGCTGTGACAACTTTTTTTGCCACTAGATGGAGGATGTGTAAATACTAAATATTGCAGGGAAGGCGGATCTGATGCGATTACTGATTATATAAATGTTTTGTTTAAAAAAAAACGGGAAGAGAAAGAGAGAAAAAAATGGATTTGATATTGTGTAATATGATGTCGACCAATGTATAAAATGTGAATTTTGAAAAATCACTCTTTAAAAAATGTAATAAATTATTATTTTATTATTTTATGTATAAAATTCAATGTTGAAAAATTATGTAATATGTCAATATTGAAAAGTTTTTCACTTTTATAATCTGTATCAAAGTAAAATTATTAAAATAAAATTGTTTTCTGTAGAGTAGAGAGTTAAATCTTGTAATTAAGTGTTGGTCCACTTGCTTTGTGGAATATAATTACTATAAAATAAATTTCACACATTATTCATTCTTCATCAACACAAACACACATTCTATTCATCGACTCCAAGTACAATCATTCACTAAAAATATACATAAAATAATCCACTCAATCGAGCAAATTTAGTCTATTAAGAAAACCTGAATTTTTCTTTTTTTTTTAAAACATTTTTTTTCTGTAAGTTACTTCATCAAGCAAAGAATTTTCTTACACATGTCAACAAATACTGGAAAAAAAAAGAAACCCGGAAAGTACAATTTACTTGTGGCAACATTTTACAATAAATATATGAAGACCCAAAAGGAACGGTCTAATTTTAGGCACATTGACATGGCTTAATTTTGAACTATGCACAAAGACAAGGCCAAACGCCTACACTAAAGATGGAACTAATTCATCTCTTGAAGCAAATATTGAAATTTAAATTGGAACTAGGATACATTACTATAAAGTTTTCCCCACAAATCTGTCACCAAATCCATTTAATCTAGAAATCTCTAATACGATTTCATAAAAATTCACATTTTTTTAAAATTTAAGAAAAATCGTGTGCAAACAAAATAAAAATCGTCAGAGTTAATAAATTGTGCAAAAGAATTATTAATCTAATTTTCTCACACACCACATCTTTGATATGCACCTGTTTACAGACAAAAAACATTGACTAAAAGATATTTTCATCTATCTATAAAAAATATTTGTTCTCTTATCATTTTTTTTTGTTCTCTTTAATTCCCCGGAAGAACTTAATTTAAAAACCTCGTTATATAATATGTCGGCTACAGCTACTCCATTAACTGCATTGGTGCACATTATAATGTCATAAGAAAGTAAACAGAACAAACTTTTTGCCATTTTTAGATTATATTAATAATAATATTAAGTATAATTAAAAATAAATTATTTTAATGCAATCAAATTAAATAATTTTATGCAGATTTATATTAAAGTTATAATATTTCTAAATAAAAATTCCCTATAACAAGAGGGGATTTTTTGACATAAAATGTACAATTTCATTTATACAAAAGCCACACAAATTTAGAAAGGAAAAAAAAAATAAAAACCAAAAAAATTTAAAGTTAAAAAGCACAAGCAAAAAACATCTGTGATTTAACTTTTAAAATCTAATACTGTTATTTTCAACCATAAACATGATCCCATTTTTGTTTTAAGAATTTAATTCAAACACAGATGGAGTTTAATTAATCATTTCGGGTTAGGATGTATATTAAATAATGCACATCGTACTGCATTGTACAGTACTTGTCCCTTTAAATTTCATATTTACTGAAAGGAAGTAATAAAAAATTCATAATGAAACTTTTTCAAACGGGAAAAATCGAATGCATTTGAGAAAAGAAAAAATTTAAACAAAAAATAATAATAATAATAATGATAAAAATAAAAATAAATCGAATCTGAAATTTCTATAAAAATTCAAATTCAATTACATCACAGTATTTAAACCTCGATCTTTTACAATTTCATTTGGATAAGATTGAGGCGAGATGCAGTTAAATGAGTACAATATTTGATATCATTGGAATATCGCTAAAACTTAGTAAAATTTCTTTTTCTATCTTTATATAATAAAATTCAATGTATAACTTAGTTTTCAAAGGTAAAATACAATTGGAAGAGCATCTCTATTTACGTCCACTTTTTAAACTCGTACAGTTACAGCAGTTAGTTCATCAAAACCTACCGAATTACAAAATGTAAAAAAAAAAAAAAAATTCTGCATTTTCTAACGTTTTCCAAAAGTTAAAAAACAATTTTTTTAAAAAAAATTATGCAACTACAAAATATTTACCAATTAAAAATGAAATCTAACAAAATGAAAATGAAAAATAAAAATATTGAGAACGGAAAAGCGTATAATTTGCATTACAAATTCGCACAAATTGGAGAAAGACCAGAAGTACAGAACAATTTAAATTGTCACTTTTTTTCAAATGCCTTTTCCATCACTCGCAAAAATTTTTTTAAGGCAAAGCATCGTATATTAGTTTAAGTATTTGGTTGTCAAGACACTAAACCAAACAATTTCACAACGCATTTCATCTCCCGCTGAGATCTCAGGACGGGTTTTTTAGAATGCGCTTCTGACGAAAATCGTAAACCTTACGACAAAAGAAAACCATGTCCGGCGACACGTAGCCGAGCGGTTGCCGATCTTTACGTAAATAACCCTCCTCGGGATCAGGAACCACTGAAGTGTGCAGACGAAGACTATCTTCGAGAAAACGAACTCGACGTCGATATCTTAAAGAAAGACAAACAAAAAGTGTGGTTGTAAGTAAACAAAGTCGTAAATATTGTTTGCTTTTTCTCAAAGAAAAAACACAATTACCTACCTGCAGTACTCATTAAACGTCAATACATAACACTTGTCCTCGATGCACGCTACACTGTTGATATCTTTATGTTTGGAAGCGAATATTTCATCCTCCATGTGATAAGGCTTTCGACCAAACTCCGTATGTTCCGGTCGATAGTACCACAACAAACTTAACATCATTTCGCCTGCAGAAAAATTCCCCGTTAGTTATTATTATGTATAATATTCTCGCAACACTCGCGGTCTAAAAATAAATAAATAAAAAATACCATCGTCTGGATTTTCCCACAACGCAGCAATTTTTGCTACAAAAGGCAAGTCAGTTTTTCTAGGTCCTGATTTTAGCAGAACGCAGTCTCGAACGCGAATTATGTCACCTTCAATATGGCGCATGGCAGGATAACACGTCCTCAATAAAGGCGGATCGTCATTCTACTCGTAAAGCAAAAGATGTCATTAAAAAAATGAAATATAAAAAAGGGGGGATGTGGATATGTCACGAAAGGATAAACCGCGAAAATAATCAAACCGCGACAA
>JAQFZO010002890.1:0-11022 GCA_034695885.1 Geophilus flavus | reverse complement strand
AATGGCATAGCCGCCAATAAGAGGAATGGTGATATTATAGCAAGAGTCAAATAATTTCTCTGCAAATGACTTCAACACTGAATATTCCACTTTCAACACTGAGTGATTGGGCCCTGAGAAAAAAAAAATAATCACAATTTTAAGTCATGTATCGTTTTTTGACATGCCATTATAACTGGCTATTCTGTATTACTGTACCAAGCTCCTTCACCAAAAGAAATTCACTTTGCTTTGGGCCACAAGAAAGTTGACAAATGTATTCCATAAAATTATGCAAACAACTTGGACATCTGTAGAAAAGCAATTTGGGAAGTGGAATGAAATCAATCAAATTATTGATCTGCTCCTTGTCACAACAAAGGAAAAAGTCACCTAAAAGAAATCAGAATCATGGAATAAATAACTTATCTTAACCTGTACGAAATGCATTTCAAAGTTCACCATTTTCATCTGCCAAGGTTGGGCAATAATTCTTAAATTCTGTTAAAAGTGTGGATTCATTGAACAGTCTTGCTGGATTTGTATCGAAACAATTTAAAGCACCTCCAGCCTCAGAGTAACCACAAACTCCGTACCATTTACAAGTGGCGTTGTAACCCCTGACCTGTGGATTAAAAATAAATTCTGTTAATAAGGAGTTTGTGCAAGCCCAAAGCATCTAAAAACTTATTTTATAAACTTACGGCTTATAGGCCATGTGAAATCAATGGCCATATGTCGTAAGTTTATAAGATAAGTTATAGTAAGACTTTGTGGAAGCTAATTTTATTGCTTTATGACATGAAATTCATAAATTTTATAATTTGTTAAATCAATTTTGAGCTTTATAGGTGAAAAATTCGACTTATAAATGAAATTCATAAAGCCCACATGAAGTACAGTGCCAGACAAAACTGTCTCCATGTTTGAGACACTTGCCTAAAACCAGCCATAACTTTTTTAATAATGAAGGATACAGAGTTGGGATTGTGTTTGTTAGATTCGGGATCCGGTCAAAACGTCCCTGGCGATTTGTCCCCGGCGTTTCGTCCCTAAGTTTACTTACATATAGCATGCTTATACCAACTTAAAAACGTATTATATAAACTGACGGCTTATAGGCCATGTGAATCAATGGCCATAAGTCATAAGTTTATAAGATAAGTTCATAAGCTGCTGTAAAGTAAGACTTTGCGGAAGCTAATTTTATTGCTTTATGACTTGCATTTCATAACTTTTATAAGTTGTTTAATCAATTTTGAGTTTTATAGGTAATTCAACTTATAAATGAAAATCATAAAGCCCGTAATAAGGTATGCTTAATTTATGTTGTTGCACGCATGTGCAGTATGTGTTTGTCACCAGGTAATCATAATAGAAAGTTTGTGCAAAGGTCTGCTTATACTGTAACAACTTATAAACTTGAGACTTACAGTATGGCATTGATTCACATAAGTTTAGGTGTACCTCAAAATTTTGTGACTGGGCTGTGATAACAAAAAATACCATTGCAGTATTATATCTCAAAAATTTTGTTTATTCAATTTGTGGAATACCTTGTGAATTCTAGTGACAAGGTGACAAACTAATTTTTATTTTCAATTTTTCACAGTGTATGAATTCTTCTTAAAATAACTTTTCTTACCTTTGCACTCAATGCAGACACAAACACAAATAAAATCAAAAGTTTCATTTTTCTAGAAAATAAAGAATAAATTATAATAGGTTATATAAATTTTATGACATTAGTACGGTACTATTCATTATTGTCACATTTATACTCACTGTAATACCTCTTAATAAATAACTTATTAGATAAATACTAGTTCAGTAGACACCTCCTGCTCAAATGCTACAATTGCGCATTGAAAGAAACATCAAATTATATCAGCAGCAGATAAGATTAGATTTCTAATAATCGCCCTCAAATAAAAAGTCTAATCTTAAAAGTAAACTAAAAAACTACAATTTCAAAATAAAAAATGCAAAATACAAAAATACAAAATGCAAAAATCAAAGGGGAGAGAGTTCCAGGGTCCAAAGCATGGGTAGGGGAAGCTGCGGCTATTCTGATCAAAATCAGAACTTGATTTTGATTTTTAATAGTGAACGCCTGTTGTGTGTAAAAACGTTGCCTTATTTCTGCATTAAATTGTAAAAATAAAAACATTGGCTGACTTGTGAGGTCGAGAAGTACAATCGGATTGGTGTTTCGCAGATGAGTTGCCTATTTCTGCTTTAAAGCAAATTTCGCAGGGACTGTAAGGACACTTCCGGTTAAGCCATACACTTGGAATTTTAGGGGCACCTAATATTTGTGTGTGGCTTGATGTCCATAAAAGTTTAGCTTCTTAACTCAACCGGAAGTGCCCTTTTATACCTCTCCAAATTGAGTTTTTGATGGTTGAGTTGGAAACAAGTCATTTTCACCGCCAGGTCCCGCCAGATAGCGCTGCGAGAATCGATTTTTTCCCCCTAAATTTCACCTAAGGGTTTCTTACAGGTCCTAGACCCGTGTTGCCGATGCCACGTGGGTCTCGTACAGAATGACGATTTTAATAAGGTTTTACCCGTGTCCTCAGGCTCCGGTCACTTCTTAAATTGAGGAGGTAAACTCTACTCGAAAAACGAGACTTGACGGCTTGAAGCTGGTTTGATGTTCTCCGTTGCAAAAATACTAGTAAAATGGTACCGTTTCCTCTTTATTTTTATACCTTACAACACAAGGAGGTCCGCTCGCCACTATTCAGAGCGCCGAAGCTTACTTCTGCACTCTGGTGCTAGAAACTTGGGATTGCAAGAGTGGGGGGTTTATCCAATCCGGAATATCACATATCACAGGAAAGGAAGTTTTTTTTGTTCAAGGGTGTACATTCAAGATATCTAGGATGTTCTATAAAATGTGGAACACATTATATGTATATATTTTTAATATAAAGAAATAAATAAGGAAAAGGAAAGATTTTTCTGTTCTTAGATGAACAAATAACGCAATTCTATTCATAAATCTTACCTTCTAGATATAAATAAGGTAGCCTGACACAAACATCCAGCAAATCCCCCAGACTCTTTGTACCCATCAAGTATGAAGCCCCGGTAACAAAATCCGGAAAAACATTCGCCGCATAATCCCATCTACTGACAAAATATCTAGATCTTTTGTGCCTCACGGGAAGCCACCCACTGGCAAGTCTTCCATAAATAGACGAATCGTTCGCTTTTTCGCCATTAACAAAATCCATCAAGTTATAAACATTCATAAACGTATCGTCGTCGGTTTTGAGCACAAATTTCGCTCTGTCGCAATAATCCCTGACCCATCTCAAAGCGAGAAGAGTTTTCACGCTCAAATTTCTATAACTCTCCACAAAATCCATGACGACCAAATCCCCGGTCTTATCCGCTTCGGCGAGAACATAGTCGTGGACCGAAGGCTTGTTCGCACGTCCGACAAAAAATACGAGCACAGTTTCTTTGGAGAACCTCAGAGGTTTGGCCCAAGTACTCCTCAAGGTCGATCTACTTTCGAAACCCGCGGGCCTGGAAATTACGACGACGACCAATCGAAGAGATGACGAATTCGATTGGTTACATACGGAAGCCTTGTTGTGGACGTAGGATATCTGGGTCAAGTCGATGGTCGCTCGAATGGATGTCGGACTCACAGGAATGGATCCATTGGTGAAATTCTCCTGCCTGAAATCGTCGTTTTTTATCCGGGTCAAGTCGATGGTTGTCGGACTCACAGGAATGGATTTATTGGTGAAATTTTCTTGCCTGAAATCGTCAATTTTGTTCCTCTGAGTTTGAGTCAGGTATTTGATGGATCCGGTCGTATTGAGGTCGATGGTTTTCTCGATCGAGGTTGGACTGACTGTGAGTGGAATGTGTGGCGTGTCGTCAGACAATTTCACTTTGGGGTGTAAATTTTGGCAAGCTTTTTTCGTGAAATGAATTTCAATGAGAAGATATGCTAACACACCAATAATTGTCAGTAATGAAAATAAATTTGCTACTGCGAAGGTCATGTCTTGAGGCCTAATATATTTTTATTCGCCAACTGGTGATGGAATTATGAAGAAACAATAAAAGTGAAATTTGTTTGTTGCATTAGGTAGGTATTTTTATTTGGCTATCTGGTGCTGGAATTAGTGAGTAAAAATGGTTGAAAGTATTTTCATTTCTATAACTCTCCACAAAATCCACGACGACCATATTCCCGGTCTTATCCGCTTTGGCGAGAACATAGTCATGGACCGAATGTGTTGTAGTCTTTGTATGACTTGAATAGGAATTTTACGGATGTATTACAGATGAATCCATTGATTTATCCATAAATGATGATCCATTTTACTAGTTTTGCTAGATACATGGAAGGATTTTGTGTCGTGCAGGTTTAGCTCTCTACTCTTTGCTCTTTCTGATTAAGAGCCAGTGAAACAAAGTTCAATATCAAACATTTTCTTTCTTGATAACTGTGATAAGATAAAATGGAATTGGAAAACGGTACTAGAGTTGTGTGTGTGTTGACGTGTGGTGATAGATTGAATCTACTGATTGATAATTTTATTTTGCTTCCACATGCATTGATTATTATGCAGTTCTTCGCATGAATGCAACTCTTCTCTTGAGACGTTTTATTCCCAATGGGCATAAAATACTTTTTTCACTTATTTCAAGATAGTTCAAAATGTCCCATCATTGGCTGAGACGACTGCTTGCCATAGTTTGTAGTGCACTTAAATAATTCTTGACCGGTTGCAGTGATTGGGCCTTAAAATGTCTGTTGTGTTGACTGGTTGGGTCTAAACACTGATCACTTGACATTTTGTATATTTGTTTACGCTAGTTTTGGGTACCATGATCATTGTCCAAACTTCTCGACCAATGACTGACATTTTGAGGAGATCTTAAAAGGGCACTTCCGGTTACATCAAGAAAATAAAAATGTATGAGAACCAATATCCAGATGTGTAATATGTACCCTAAGTTTCCATGCACCTAACTTGACCGTTTTAACGGTATACGATCAAGTACACCCATAATTTTGTCGTGTTTTTAAAAACAGGAAAATTCCATATATTTATTTCCAAAAATTTCATCATTTCATCATTTATCCAACGGATTTTTTGAATTTTTTAAAAAAAAAGTTTTATTTACAAAACGAGAAATATTAAAATATTAGATTTTTTAAAAATTTTTATAAAGAAAATAATTAGTTTGATTAACGTAAGAAAGCATAATTTAATAGATTATGTCGGTGCCATTTTAATTGATTGTTTACTAACGCCTCCTCGTGACAATTTCCTGACGCTCTTGCAGAAAGGCTATCACGTGCATGATCATGTGACCACAAGTGACGTAAATTCGTGGAACGGAAGTGAGGAGTCAGAGACAGAGAGTGGTGCGTAGATGACCATTTTCGAGCATCGTCGCGTTTTTGCCGTTCTACTACATTCGATAGCTTTATTTTGACGAAATAACGAATCGCAGCATTCACGTCTTTGGATCGACCGACTGTTAATCTTATGAAAATTCGACAAAACGACTGTACAAACGAACGGTAAAACAAAGGATAGTGTGCGTGACGACGCTTTCCTTTGTTCGCCTCGCCGCCATGTTTCACAACGAGGTATGTTGCCACTGAAATTTGCTTTTCACGTGTGATTAATTATTAATTTCTTTTAATAGGTGACTCAATCGACATCTTTGACGATTTATCTGCGCATAAAAATTGCTGGCTTTGATTTTATTCCGATGTTTTGTCGGTTTCCACGAGATTGGAAAAAAATTCTAACAAGACTTCACTTTCTTTTACTCGAGTATATTTTTTGATTCGTTACTTCAAAAATAGATTAATTCAGTAACCGAGTATTGTAGGACCGCATTTAAATATGAGTGTGGCCTTTACTCGGCTGCTGATAAAATGGAGTGGGGTTGCGGAAAAATTCGTGCTTTTTCCATTTAAATAAATTGCTTTTAATTTTTTTTTAATATACTACTCGATTTGACATGTTTCAAAACTGTATGCCATATATTTCTATTGTCAGTGACAGGTTATTTAACTTACTTTATATATTCTTGCTTAACTACACTTTGAATGAACAGAATATCAATTTTTTGATAAAGTGTGCTTATTTCTTTGAGTTACTAGTACATGAATTTTTCGTTTGTTTTTAGGGTTTTGTTATACCTGGTCTGGACTGTGTATAATGAATACATTTTATTCTTATTTGGTTTTTTAAGCTAACAGGACCTACTGGTAATTTTTTCTTTGCTCACGTTATTCTTTTTCCCAGTCTTCATTCTCGTTCTTGGGTTCTACAAGTAGTCATTTACTTTTGTTTTGAATTTTAGATTTATGATTTATCTGTTTTTTTTTTCTTCCTATTTTAGTTTTGCTAGTGATGTCTTTTCACATGGCATTGATTGGGAGGGGGGTATATGTGGATAATAATACATGAAATCACATTAGGTTGAACGAATCAGTGCAATGACTAAACATTGGATTCAAGATTCTACGTAGAGTTATAAGTAATCATTTCTTCCTTTTTCTGTTTTTGTGTCCATTGTTGCTTTGAGTTCCTGGTCATTCATTTTTGGGGTTATGATTTGTCACTGTTTTATTTTTCCATTTTGGTTGTGCCAGTTGTGTGTTCTTTCCACTTGACATTGACTGGGTTGTCCCAATGCAATTGTGACACATGATTGAGATTTCAACTAGTAAAAATATTTTGGAGTGTAAACTTTTGGACTATAAACATTTTGGTTTATACAGTTCATGCATTATTTATATGAATAATTCTGATTGTGTAAAATTTTGGATTGTGTGAAATAAGACTTGTTCTACTGTTGTTTAGACTTGTCATTGACAGGTGTCGTATGGCCTTATGCGCTGCTGGGGACAGTAAACATCTATCTTTCAAGGGCAGGGTACACATTCTGAATAGTTTGAGCCATCTGTTGATTATCTGACTCATCAATTATTCGTGTGGCCACTGTAGAATCGAGTTCCCATTGCTGCAAAGATTTGTAAAGTATTCAGCTACTGTTATACAGGTGGGAGAGAAAACTTCCAAACCCTACCGCTATGTGGTTCTCTCGCATTTGTAGGGCCTACAGGTAATCTTTTATTTCCTATTGTCAATACCTTCCTCTTTACTTATTTCATTCATTTCTCTGCCCTGTCTTGTTTACATTGGCATTTGGGTTCCTTTCTTAAGCTCACTACTGATAATTTTTATTACCAATGGCCACAATGTCCCAATTGTAAGTGGGTTGGTAAGATCATGCCACAGACTGATGGCAGATTGCTATTGTCTGAAAGCCACAGAAAACTTAAAATTTTTTTGTGGTTATTATCCCACAGAAAGTCTCTTCTTTCTGTTCGCAGGCTCACGGTACACTTTCCAAGTACTGAATGTGTTAGCACTTTTTTCTGTAATGTACTATTCTGTGGGCAAATTGGTCATGCTGTGAGTACTTAGCTTTAGAAGATACCTTTGTGAATCTGGTCAGTTCATAATGTTTGGTCAATATTTTTAAAATCTTAGTTTATTTGATGGTATTTGTTTTCTATTTTTAATTTATTATTTTGTAAGGTTAAATGAATCGCCCATTTAATATTGAGGAAAATAAATGGCTTTATTAAATGGTTAGTAAACTGAAAAACATCTAATACATTGCTAGAAAATAAAGGAGTGTCAACCACGCCCAAAAATCGGAAACAACTGTTAGGAAAAGAACACACGTCACATGATGTCATCCATGCATAAATAATAAGATACATAGAGGATGACACCCATACATATAAATTAATCTCGAACCCAACATTTTTTTGGGAAAAATTTTCTTCAATTTTAATTTCAAATTTTGAACTCAATAACTAACTCCAAGGAAGGCTGGCCAGTCTGTTGTGCCTTTTCGATTTGGCATCAACTGGTTCTTCCCTGCACAATAGAGACAAGTCCCATGTGGTCATAGCGGCCGCTGGGGACCTTAAGCCCTATTACTCTCTCTCTCTCTCTTCTCTCCACCACAAACACAGACTTAACAAAAAAAGCCCTACTGCATGTGGTTCTCCCCATTTGTAGGCACCAAGCAGCATCTTGGAGATGAAGCTAACAGGGTCAATTGGTAATATTTTTTCTTTACTCATTTATTTTTCAGTTCCCATGTCTCCATTGTTGGTTGGGTTCATGGTCGTTCTTTTCTCTTTTGAAGTTTAGGTTTTTTTTTTCCATTTTGATTGTGCTGGTGGTATCTTTGCACTTGGCATTGACTTGGTTGTTCCATTACAATGGGCACATGAGTGAGATTTTTTTAAATTGTGCGTTAATTTTGGATTATGTGGTGTTAGACTTTTGTTCCACTTGCTGTTCAGATTTGCCATTGACAGGTACCATATGGTCTTAGCTGCCACTGGGGACCTTATACTCTATACACTACTATTACTAGATGGTACTAAAAGATGGTATTTTTCCACTGCTCAAGGTTACAATCTAACTTTTTGGACAAAATTGCCTCGTGGTTTCTTTTCATAATTGTTGAATAATAAAAGGCATGATCCAAAAATAACAAGGATTTATTGATGGCAAAAGCAACGTTAATTTAATTTAAGGGAATACAGAAACAATATGGCACCTTCACTGTGCCCTACACAGTAAAAATCTTCACAGTTGTGACATTACTCTAGAGTCACATCCATTCATACATAATGACTAAATCATAAAGAACAAATCCCAACCAATAATTGCAAATAGAAATACAACAATAAGGGAAGCCTCACTTAAGCGATCCTTTTTGCAGAAACTCTTCCCTGTGAACTACTGTCACATAACATTCTGTAGATTGTCTTAGAACAGCAGTTGAGATGCAGGACTAGTTTATTTTCTTTGGTGTTTCAAAGGTGTTATCCAAAGAATCCGTAAGTATTTCATCTTTTTCATTTGTTGACTTTTGCTACCCATTCTGGTGATCCAACTATTCTTTTTCTTGCCATTGGAAATATAGCTGTAATTCCAAAATGATTGCTTACATCTCTTGTTGAAGTAGGGGTGAGTTCTTCAAGAATAGTAAATAGTAGTCTCCCATTATAGTAGGCACCGAACCGAGCGGCATCTTGTCCTGCAGCTAACAAGTCTGATAAGAAGAAATCCTTTATCTTCTGTTCTTTCCTTTTCCTGTTTTTCTATTTTAATGTCTCCATTATTGATCTGGATTCCTGTTCGTTCTTTTTCACATTACATCTAGAAGTGAACAGAATGTGACAAAAATGCTTTAAAGGTCATTTCAAGTTTATACATCTTGTAAGTTTTCGGTCATAAATTTCCTGATTTGTTTTCCCACACTTGCTCCTTTTCATGATTCTGACATGTACCATTTGTTTTTATCATTTATTGTTTTGTTGTCAATGTTTTCTATGATATTTTTTACTTAGTGGTAACATTTTCATTTTGTTATAATTCTGTCCTTAACTTGGTTTAATACTCCTGTAGTAAGTTGTTTAAAACATTCATTTTCACGCAGTTTGTATTCGGTTGGCCGTGTCATTTTTGTTAAGTGATGTCATAAATTTACATACCTGTATTTCCGACCAATGAGAGAAGACCTCATGGTCATTCGAGCTTCATGTTATCAGGGTGATACCATACAGGTTGTATGAAACTTTGTGATTTTGTACATGTGTGTCCATTTTATTTAGAAGAATAAATGCCAGGAACATTTTCTCATTTTTGGAGTTCGTTTTTCCAGCGCTGTTTGCACGTGTGAGTTTGCCATTGTTTTTCTGAGAGTTTCTGACGTCACATCTCAATCTATGACGATGGGGTGGCTCGGCCTGTTGGAGCGACAAGCGTATTAAAGCGTTTTCAGCTTATGTTCCGAAAACGAACACTTATAAAGAGTACTTACAATCAAGGTTCTGTGTTTTTTTTGCTGTGGTGGGCTCATCTTGTGAAAGAATTAGTGATTATTAATCATATATGCCAATATTCATCCATAAGCAAAAATAATAAGTAAAAATCATGGAAAATCAATAAATCAAGTACGTACGTAGTGAAAGAATGGAAAAAAATCCTTACAAGTTAGTATAATTTCAGAGCTACAGTAATGCAAGTTTTCTTTAGTTGTAGCAATTGTTGTAGGTTCTATATTTTTACTTTCAAGAAATATCTTTTAAAGAAATTTCCAATGGGAATAAATTATTTGACCCCCAAATTTCTCTCTTTTCCCCCAAAAAAACCCAGAATTTTCCCATACCTGCTTCTTCCTATGAAATAAATTTTTCTTACCCCCAATTTACACTCCCAAAAAAACTAGATTTTACCCAATTTTTATATTCCCAATTTTTAACTCGTTTCTACACCATACTTCAAATACTTTTTGACAATTTCCAAGTGGTTTTTAGCCACTTTTAAACGATTTTTAGATGATTACTAATTGATTTCCAGCTTTCCGAACAATTTTTAAATGATTTCTGATGATTTTCGAGTGATTTTCTGTTATGTTCAAACTATTTTCAAATGATTTCAAACAATTACTGAATGACTTTTCGTTCTCCTAAGTAGATGCATGGAAAAATACTTCGGAAAAGCCTGGAAATCAGTTGGTATTCGTCTGAAACTCGTTCAGAAATGGCTGAAAACTACTTAAAATTGTGAAAAAGTAGTTGCTTAGGGGTAGAAACCAGTTAAAAATTGGGGGTATAAAAATGAGGTACAATTTAGTTTTTTGGGGGGGGGAAGGGGAAAAACAGGGAATTTGGCGGTCGAATAAATGGAATCCATTTCCGATGAAGTCACAGTATTTAAAATACTATCTTATATCCAAATTCAACCTTAATTTCACAATTTCTTCAATTTCTTCAATTTCTTCTTTAATCTCGGGAGAGATATTCACACTAAATCACACACATACAACAGTCAAAAAATATTTTGTTTCCATAACTCTCAATTCAGTGACAATCCCAACAACTCACAACAAAAACAAGATGTGATGGTTTCATTAGTGCCTCCAAAGATTGTGTTGATTCCTCTCGATGGG
>JAQFZO010002889.1:0-11022 GCA_034695885.1 Geophilus flavus | reverse complement strand
TCCCAAAAATGGTGATATGCCACTCATACTGTCATTTAAAAATAAATAAATAAATAAATAAATGAATAAATAAAAGGAAATTCAGAATATTGTAAACAACCCATTATGGCAACAGTAACAGCATTAAGCAGTGTACATCGCTGCAGTTTAACATTTTTTAAAAATTGTACCATAAAAACTACGAGTTTCAAACGAAAGGAAAAAAACTAGAAAACAAATAAAATATTAAATAACTTGCCAGCACATCACGTTTTAAAAAAAATTCACAACTCTCGCATTGTACAAATTTGATACTTGTCCTTTTTTACTTCAAAAGATTTTTTTATGGCTTTGCTTCACTTTTTTTTTCTTTCAATTCGTCGTATTCGTGTCGCATTCCATTGAAATTGATCGTTCTACCTGCGTTCCTAGGGAGCTGGCAAGATTAGCTGATCTAGAAGCATTTTCTAGTCGTTTTTGGTGATAATCGGTCGAATATTGCTGTAATCGGCTGCTGAGGAACACGGCTCTTTCCCGTTTTCGTAACATCAATTCGCTCGGGTTGAGCCATTTGTGTTCCAAACATTCGTCTATTGTTAATCGTTTACTGTAAAAAAAATCATAAAATCAAATAACCTTCACTAATTTCCACGATTCAAACAACTCACAAAGGCGTTTTCTTAAATATTTGCATCAAGAATCGTGTCGATTCAGGAGTAATCTCTTTATAGAGATTCTCGAATCGGTATCGGACAAAATTTATGTTTTCTTTGGTCTCTCCATCATCATTACCCAAGAAAGGCGATGAACCACTCAACCTTTTTTCAAATAAATAAAAAAAAAAAATTAAAAATCAAATTTATACAAAACAACCTTTAAAAAAACTTACAAAACATAAGTGAGAACTCCCACCGACCACACATCAGCTTGAGAATTAACTTCACCATTCGAAACAACCTCAGGAGCTGAAATAAACATCCATCTTATATTGCACGACAAATTACACGTAAACTAATTTAAAAAAAACTACCTCTGTAATCCATGAGACCCGGTTGCGAAGATAATAGAATAACCCCATTTCGTGGAACCCTTTGAGCACTTCCGAAATCAACTAATTTAATTTGCACCAATTGCAAAGAATTCATGACGACGTTGTCAGGCTGAATGTCCAAATGAACAATTTGGCGGAAATGAAGATACTCTAAAGCATCCAGCAGTTGACTTATTATTTTCGTCACTGTTTCCTCGTTGTACTGATGACGAGACGTGAGATAAGTCAACACGTCATAACCGTGTAATTTCTCCATCACCAAAACATAGTTCGAACTGTGTATGAACGCTTCGTGTAAACAAGCGATTCGTTGATGACTCAGTGATGACAGGATAGCGAATTCGTGTTTGGCATTTTCCTCGTTATCTGACGACCCGTCGATCACCTTTGCGGCGTAAAAATTGTCCCCGGGTTCGTTTTTGCCACAGCATTTCAATACGACCGAAAATTTGCCTCTGGAAAAACAAAATTTAATCAATATTCAGTGACGTCATCACATCACCCATAATTCACTATCATACCGTGAAATTTCGGAGAGGAAGTTAAATTTTTCGGTTGCAGATGCTGTTGATATTTCCAAGGGGTTTTCCTCGATCAAATAATCCAGTTGTTGTTGTTTTGGAGCAAAATCCAACTGTTCTTGTCTCCCTTCAGAGAACTCCTGTTGGTGCCTCATCGCTTTAGAGACTTTGAGAGATTCGCACGAGTCGTCGCCAGTCACGGCAAGAGCGGATGGAACGCTGAATTCTCCCCGACCGAATTTATTGGCAGCTTTGACTCGGAAGTGATAACTACTTTGCGGCTTTAATTCGCGAACGATGAAAAATTCGTGATCGATATTCTTGCAAACCGTTTGCCAGTCTGTGGCACCTGAAAATAAACCAAGTCGAATCGAATTAGAGACGACGTGACAGAGAAATTTTCTTCTCCGTGTTTTAATTACTGTGTTCTTTCATTTCCAGTTCGTAGCCTCCTATGACCGTGTTTCCCGTTCCCTTTGGCGGTACCCACGTAACCAACGCTTCGCAATTGGAAGTTTGCGTTACTTCGGGCGCTTCCATGCGACCCGGTATGTCGCCGAGTCTCAGACGTGCTCTGCACGACGTGTCTGCATTTGAGTTTCTTGCTATTGCCTTAAACACGCCTGCGTCGAAGGCTTTGATCGGTGAAAAGCGAAGAGTCGAACGTCCGTCCGCGCCTTCGATGAACTTGAGGCGATGAGTTTCGGATAACATTACGTCATTTCTGTTTATGAAAACAAATGAAAGAAAATGAGATTTTTATCTCTAATGATGGCATTTCAAGAGCTCACCTGTACCACTGTACCGTCGGTTTGGGATTACCAACTGCAAAACAAGTCAATTCGACCTCTTCGCCTTCCACGAATGCGACATCGCTTATTTTTTCACGGAAAAGCGGCGCCTCACCGTCGTCCCTCAAAGGTAATAATTCCTTTAAACGATTTTTCGTTTCGGATCGTGGACTTATTTCCGATGAAATTCTCTTTCGCCCACTATCGCTGACTCCCTTCTTTTCATCATCGATTTCTTCGTCCATTATATCCGTGAAACGACGTCGTTCGTGCACAGTCACCTATTTTTCACCAAATCCATTTAAAATTTTAAAAAATCAACAAACAAAAAAAAATCAACAAAAATACTTACTCTTTTTCCCAACAGGGTGTCTATCATCCTCACTCCCAAGGACGGAGCAGATACCCCAGCCACTCTCATGTACTCCCGTAAGCGGAGAGGAAAATCAATATCTCTCAATTGCAACAGATACGTGTCAGGTCCATTTTGATATCTAGATTAGATCCACATTGACAAAATTGAAAAAATAAATGTAAACAAACACAAACCTGCTGTCCGAGTCAAAATATCCCAACTCATAATCCATATTCTCATGATCTCTGTCGACTTTATCGCTGAACCCAGGTGTGTCCCACGGTGCTGGCTTAGCACGGTCCAATTCAGGACTGCTGGGAGGCGTGTACTCTTCGTCTGGTGGATACACCATTTTACTCGGATGATTATACGCCGAGGATAATGGTCTGCGACGGTAAAATCGTTGGCAACCACTGCGCAATACCTGAAAATGTGAAATAAAAATGAGTTCTGCGATGATTTTTTCAATTTTCTGCCAGAACTCACCCAATCTCGATACCGTTTATGGTAATTAATCAATCGGTCGGTGCTGTATTCATCACCGCCAGGTCTGTCTGCTAGTTTCAACCATGGGTGTTTGAGAGCTGTTTTCACATCCATTCGGCCACTAGTTTAGTTTGAATAAAGTTATAAATAAATATCGATTTCTGTGTTTTTTAAAATGTTTTTTAACGAATTACTATTGATCGAAGACCAAAAGTTTCAAAATGAAATCTCTTCCTTCATCCGATATATGCGAAAACACTTCGGTATCGAAATTAATTCTCCCCTGTTGCACTTGCTGCAATGTGATTCGATCATTCTCGCCCAAAAATGGTGATATGCCACTCATACTGTCATTTAAAAATAAATAAATAAATAAATTTAAAAAAATTACTCGAAACCAATCTTTAAAAAAACTCACAATAAGTAGGTAATGACGCCGACACTCCACATGTCGGTATAAAACGACACTGGATGCCTATTAGCCACCTCGGGAGCCACAAACTCCGGCATTCCGTAATCGAGAATATAATCTTGTCCCTTAACAAGTCTCCTCGCCAGCCCGAAATCACAAATCTTAATGTCGTCACCACCCGGTCTTGCCAACAAAATATCCCCAGGCTGCGCATAAAAATTTAAAAAACAACAAATTGAAACATAAAAAAAGTTTATTACCAATTTAATCCTCCCTACCGTCAAACCCAAATGTGCAATTCCTTTGCCGTGCATGTGTTCTAAACCCCATAACGTTTGCCTGATGTAATATGCAATTTCACTTTCAGTCAATACACTTTGTTTGCACAAAGTATCCAAAAGCAATCCGCCAGAAGCCCTGTAATTTTTGTTCGTTAAGGAATGTTTCGTTATTGCATCGACCGACTCGTCTGCGGTAGACCGAAAGGATACAGTTCAGTGATCAGAGTTAATCCCTTCTTGGTGTCAAATGCATCGATTCCCCGGATTAAATATCGATCATGAAGTTGGTTCATGATGTCCAGTTCATGGGTCATGTAATCCCTGAACTCTCCTCTGCCGTGCATAATCTTTGCCGCGTAACTGTTGCCTGTCGAGCGCTCGACCGTGTGGTAGATGATACCCTGGGTACCACTGATGAATGAAAAGAAAAATTTCAAATCCAACTTTTATGGCGAGAAATGTGTCATGTGAGGTTACCGTCCGAGTTCGTCTCCGATGTCGTAAAAGTCTTCAAAGTGTTTGTTGTGACTCGCTTTTATGACTCGGTTGCGGTTGAAAGTCAAACTCATGTAATCTTGTTCGCTTTCTATGTATGCAAGTTTCAAAAATTCACTTTTTATTATTTTCTTTCGTTTTCTATGTTTGGAAACGTACCTTCTATGGTCAACATGGCAGAACACTGCGTGGTACCAACTACGTTTCTTGCCGCACACGAGTATAAACCGCTATCTTTGTTTATAGCGCCGTGGATACTCAGTGTGCATAGATCTGGGTCTTTCCATTCGATCTGTCGATTACAGAGTCAAAGTGTTGAATTTAATGAGTGTTTAAAGCTGATTGGATTTACTGTACCTTGATGCGATCGGTCGAGACGATCGGATGCCAGTCTTTGTACCATTTGATTTCGGGGTATGGAACACCCGTCAAGCGGCATTCTAGTCTTCCTGACTCTCGTACAGTTATTATAGTCTCGTCCAAGTAACTGATGAAAACAGGGGGTTCTGAAAGTCGATCGAAAATGAAAAAAAATTGGAAATGAATGAATAAATGAATGATCTAACCAGCAATTTCCATCCTGACTCTCTGTCTAGCTTCTCCATGCTCGTTGATGGCAACGCATTCGTAGATTCCAACATCCCGTTCCAAAAATCTAGAAAATTCATTTAAAAAAATGAGAAAATTTTTTTTATTTTGATTAATAAATCTTAAAATCAAATACCGGTTGATGTAAAGATTTGCTTGTCCATTACGAGAGGTAAAAGACGATTCGTAACGCCCCAAAACCTCTACTTTCACATCGTCAAAGTACCAAGAAATCGTAGGCACTGGATATCCATACACGAACCACTTAATACTACTCGGCTGATTGCGTGTTCCGTACTGCGCTTCGGTTTCTTGTTGTAAAAACCTAGGAGCGTGTGCATATTGCTCGTGAAGTGGCTTGTCGAAATCATAATCCTTAGGGAAATAAGGACTCGTTTCGGGCCTGAAATCCAATTCTGTCGACAAATAGTTATAAAAAAGCAAATTGAGTATCAAAAATTGAATTAATTAATTATGGAAATTGAAAATTCACCTGGCGGCAAATAAGGGAAAAATCTCGGCGGAGTCATTTCCAATTTAGTCCTGTAAGCGGTGGCGTAAGGCGATGGGTCACTCACTCCGTACTTGTTTTCCACCCTGATACGGTACTTGTAGTCTTGGTAAGGCTCGAGGTTTTTGATCTCGCAGCAGCATCCTCTGATGCCGTTTCTGATCCTCATCCAATCGGCATCGGGACGCACTTCGCACATTTCCACGATGTAAGTGACAGGCACGCGAGGTCCCACTGGAATGGACGGTTTCCAAGACAACGTGAGTCGCCTGTCTGTCATTTTCGAGATGATTGGTTTATCGGGTAAGGCGAAAGGAATTCCAGTTTTCTTAAATTTATCGTATTCAATATTCAAATCCAGCATTGGCTTTTTCGGTTTTCTTTCATCCAAACCTGAAAAAAGGAAGGAAATTGTTTACGTGGGGATATTCGCTCGATGGGGAATTTGGGAACAAAATGCACATCATGCTAGAGTGTAAACATAATGTATAAAATGAATATGTAATATCACATGGTTTGAAATAAATAAAGTAAAACTTGAAATCATGGAAAATGTGACAAAATAATAATAATAAAAAAAATCAATTTTGGCTAAGAGGCATAAAGATAATAAAAAATTTACATATAAATTCTATAAAAAATGTAAAAGTGTTTGTTAAAAAGTCAGAAGAAACGTTAAATTGGTATTAAAAAGTGTAGTTCCATGATTTCAGGCTGTGGGCTTCCGTGCAATACATTTTTTTTTTGGAAGTTATAAATTATTAAAGTTAATTTTACAAAATAATATAAATACATTAAAAATTGAGGAATATTATTATTATTATTACAAAAAATTTAAAATGTTAATGTGATAACATCGTAGGTAACGACACAGGTCCATTGAACATAAACAGTTGTTACGCTCACCTGGAATGACCAAATCAAAACAGCATAAAATTAAAGTTGCACGCAGCAAAATAAAAAAAAAAAATTTAACATAAAAAAATAATAACAGAAAAGAAGAGAGAAAATTAATAACAAAAAAAAGGAAAAAGTAACAAAAACATCAAATGTTGACGCGTGATTTACGCAAATCGAAAAAGTTATTACTTAGCACACATTAATAATTTTTTTTAGATGTGAAAATGTTACTTAATATTATATAAACATGAAATAAAGATAGTTTTTTTAATATGCGTTTCTATTTTAATAAACTAAAAAGTATATAGAAAAAAAATACCTGCCAAACTGCGTTTATTCAGAAGGCAGGTATTAAATATTAAATTACAATAATATTAAAAAGAAGTATATAAATAAGAAATGATAAAAAGAAGCGAATTAAACATTTAAAAACTAATAAATAAAAAGAGTAAAAATACATTGAGCAATTGAGAGATCATGCAATTTTTACGTGTTAACTAAAGAAAAATTAATCTACAAATTTTTATTTCGATTTTATTTGATTAACTCATTAAACCAAACAATTTTAGAAGTCTACCAGCGCATAGTAGCCTTGGAACATGAAGATTGACGACGATAAGCATATTTCACGTAAGATATTTCAACTTTCTTAGTTTTCAAGTGAGGGGGAAGGGTCGAGCCTATATAGAAGAAATGAAAAACGACGGAAGGGGGAAAATTGCATTAAGTTATCGACATAAAATATTAAAAATTATATAAAATTTTCGAGTTAATTTGTAAATTAAAAATGCCTCTTAACCAAAAATGAATAAAACACTGCATAAATGCGGAATGAAAGAGTCAAATCGATTACCTTCACATCGCAAAAGTGCCTCGCATTCAGCGGTTCCATGAGGATTGCTGATTTTTAGTTGGTAGCGACCGATGTCGTCTGGTTTGATGTCTTTGATGATCAGTCTCAAAAGACCATGAGGTTCGACCTCGAATTTAATCCTGTCTGATGGGAACAATTCACGTCCATCCTTATACCTAGTGATAATAAAATTTATCAACAACAAAAAACATTTTTTTTCTTTAAATTAATTATATTTTTTTTACCATTTATATTCTGGTTCTGGATAACCGGAAATGCAAGCAGTGAATTTTCCAGGCATTCCTTCTATGACCTCGCAATCGGCTAATTTCTTCAAGAAAGATGGCGATTCTGTTTTCATTTTCTTATCACTGTGGTACCGAAAATAGAAATGTAATCGAGAAAATGGGTTTTATAGATATGGGAATAATATAAAAGGAAAAAAATGATAAATTTCTTACAGTGTCGTTGCCACATTGAGGAAAGCAGTGCATTTGTCTTCACCGTCCGTATTTCTAGCGATGCAAGATATACTGCCGATGTCGTCTGGAGAGCAGTTTTTCACGTACAAAGCGTGCAAATCGCCTTCCTTTTTTATTTTATATTTATCCGAATCAAATATCGGTTTATCGTTGAAGTACCACGACACATCAGGGGTGGGTAAACCGCCCACGCGACACACGAAACGACCGTCTTGTGTGGTTATCTAGAGACAAAAAAAAATCCTTTTAGTGTTCTTACTCTTTTTTTTTCTTCAAAGTAAAAAAAAGTGACTTACGGCATCCAAATCCGGGAATCTCTGAGTGAAAAACGGCGGTTTCAACGTTTTCTTCACTTGTACCTCACAAGTAGACGCGGTGGTGCCGTGGGGATTAGTTAACGTGCATTCGTATGACCCAGCGTCGCTCGGACTCGATTTCTTCACCTCCAGACTGATTCTGTCGCCATCAAAACAGATTGACAACCGGGGATCCGTCGGTGACAACGGCGCGCCGTCTTTCTTCCACACCAGATCCGGTATCGGGTTGCTCGTAATGTGCGCCTGCAACTTTAATGGCGTTCCCTCGTCCACGGTCACGTCGCGCAGTGGAGTAATGAATATGGGTTCACTCGTGGGTTCGTCAGCTTTAACGCGCGCTAAGGGTGATAAATAATCGTCAAATGAGCGACCGACTGACCTCGACTTTTGCCTTTCTTCCTTTAAGCCTCACCATTAACGCCGATATCAGCACTCGATTCGGCGGATCCCTGAGGATTTGTAGCGACACATGTGTATTTTCCCTTATCTTCCGGTTTTGCATTGTTGATAACCAGAGCGAAAGACCCGTCCGGCTGCACGCTCGCTACGACTCGTTCCCCGTCTGGGATCAATTCTTTTCCATCTTTCAACCTAATTTATACGATAAAAATGATAAATCTTGGTATAAAGGGCCTTGAAACTCAATGGCGACTCACCATTTGAGTGTCGGAGTCGGACAGCCCTTGACTTTGCCCTCGAGTTTGATGGGAAATCCCTCGAATGCTTCGCATCCCTTCATTTGCACTCCGAATTCGGGAATTTGTTCGGCAGCTAAAAGATAGAACGGCAAATGTGTAAACTGGATTATCTTAAACATGGTTTAATTCTAAGACTTACGTTCGACGGAAACGTCGGCAGTCGAAGAACATTCTCCCAAAGGATTGGACACTTGAATGCTGTACTTTCCTCCGTCTTCGGGTTGTGCGTTTTCGATCGTCAACGACACGGTTCCATCCGGTGCCTCCGAAAGCGTGGCACGTTCCGGTTTCACTGGTTTGCCATCTTTGAACCATTTGACGCTCGGTTTTGGGTGTCCGGTGATCTTCGCCGATAGATGCAGAGGGGAACCTTCGGTGACTTTTGTCTTTTTCAACTCTCCAACGATGACCGGAGGCTTTGGCATTGCTAAAGAAGGATTAAATCAGACGGTTATTGATTTTTCCTTTTTAAAAAAAATCAATTTTGGTGTTGTTGAACTCACTTTCGACTGTTACTGCTCCAGTGCTGGTCTGTTCTCCGGTTTCGTTGGTTGCAACCAGGGAATATTTTCCCTTATCCGACGGTTTTGCGTTTGAAACGGTCAATCTGGCAGTGCCATCGGGTAAATATTCCATTTTGATTCCTTCGCCGGGTTGAATTTCCTTTCCATCTTTCAACCATTTGATAGCCGGCTGCGGACTTCCGTCGACCTTGCATTCGAGAGTGAAGCTTTCTCCATCCATGGCACAAGTTTCTTTCGGAAGATGTTTTGCGAAAGTCGGTTTTTCATCTAAAAAAAAAATATTTTCATTGAAAAAAATAAAAAAATTATGTTTTTGATTTTTCACTCAAACTCACGTTTAACACTCAATTTTCCCTTGGTTACGGCCTGACCGACTGCGCTCTTCGCTTTACACTCGTATTCTCCTTCGTCTCTCTTATCGAATTTGGCAATTACGAGAGAATAACTCTTCTCGCTGTTCTGTTTCAATGTCACGTGATCGTCTGACTTTATCTCCGATCCCTCGAAATACCAGCTGACCGTGGGCAAAGGAATACCATCCACCTCGACATCCATTTGAACGCCTAAGGTTGGTTTAATCGATTGATTCGTCAAGGGTTTAGTGAATTTCGGCTCGGCAGCTGTGGAAGAAAATATTTGAATATAAAACAAATTTTTACGAGGAAAAAAATTAAAAACTCACTCGTAAACAAAAGTTTAAACGGTTTTTTAATCTTTCCAGCATCGTTTTCAGCCACGACTTCGTATTCCCCACCATCTTCCAAGTCCACTTGGGTCATCGAAAGAGTGTAAACTCCTTTGGCGGCATCGGATGTCACTTTAAACTTGGCGCCTTCGGTGATCGGCTTCCCATCCTTACACCAAGAAACTTTGGGTTGAGGCGTACCAGTCACCTTTGCTTCGACAGAGGTACTTCCCTTGGGTAGTACCACCGTATCGCTCGGTGGAACAATTTCCGGCGGCACTGATAAACAACACAAAATAAAACTCAATTTCATAATAATTTCCAAAATATCTACCTTTGATGGACAAAGTAGCTTCGGAAGTAGCTTCGTCGTGTTCGTTGGCAGCATTGACGGCGTATTTCCCGCCATCATCTTCCATACACTTGTCGATGGTAAGACGGTACAAGAAATCCGCGCTGATTTTCTCAATGTGATACTTATCACCTTCGGTAATTTCCTTTCCATCTTTCATCCATTTGACCAACGGCGCTGGATTTCCCAATATGGAAACTTCAAATGTTGCATTTTGCCCTTTGATGCAAGAAACACTTTGCATCGGATGCGTGAAAACTGGGCCTTTGGCATCAGCAGGAGCTGTAAAAATATTTTTTTAAAAACTTTTTTCCAAATTTTCTAAATTTATTTATTTTTATTTTACTTTTGACGAGAAGTTTTGCTTGACAACTACTTTCCCCGATTTTATTTTTAACAATGCACTTGTAAGTTCCGCTATCTTCGGTTGCGGTCGAGGCGATGATCAAACGATGAACTTTGTCCTTCTTTTCTATTTTGACCTTAGCGCTCGCTGAAATCGGTTGTCCATCTTTCAACCTTTATCCAAATAATAACATCGTAAGAAAGCGAAGACAAGAAATCGATGATGAAATACTCGTACCATTTGACTTCTGCTTCTGGAATTGCATCAACTAAGACTTCCAGGATCGCTTCGAGCCCTAACCATGCATCGATATCTTCCAATCACAAGCAGATGGCGTTGACACAGGAGCAAAAGTCGGAAGAAATTGATGAAAAAAATCAATCGATCGAAGGGAT
>JAQFZO010002888.1:0-11024 GCA_034695885.1 Geophilus flavus | reverse complement strand
ACTGAAACAGATTACAGTAAGCCCGATTATTACCTTCGGAGCATGCGCAAACAAGATGGCGGTTCACGACAGCGACGACAGCGATGAAATCGACGTTTCGGGTTGCTATCGTGAAATCGGTTTTTCTAAAATCCGATTTTCATTTTTATGACGTCAGGTGCGTCTATTTTCGGTTCTGATAGCGGGGAAATCGGCGATAGCGGGAAAATCGGCGAAATCGAATGACAATTGAACGCACCTATTGAATTTGCGATTTGCGATCATTCAAAATCCAAAATTTTCATAAATATCAACAAAAACACACAAAATTGATCCAATCTTACAAGTAAAAGCACAAAAACTACACGTTATACCCCAAAACTAGCCAAAAACCGAATGGACCGCGGTATGTTTTGGCTAGTTGCAGTGGTTGTTGCAGTGTCACATGGTTTTTGAATAATCGCATAATTGCCATAATCGTATAATCGCAAAATTGTTCTTATTTATGAAACCCCCTATTGTATATTAAGGTTGCTTTTTCCATGTCCAGACGGAATATGTCTTTGCCATTGGATTTTTTTCATCTGAGCATGCGCAGTTTATTAATATAGCAACTGAGTCCCGTGGGTGAGGGTGATGTTAAGTGCTGAAACATATGAACTGCTTTGTATGCTAGTGAAAGATTGGTGAATGATCGTGTGACGTGATGTCACATGTTCACAGAGTGCAGACTGATACCGACACGAATGGAGAATGTAGCACGGCTATCAGCTCATTATCAAACCTTTGTTTAAACACAATATTCATCTTTTGATATGCTTCAGAAGATGACTAAAAGTGTCGTCTATTAAAATGTATAAGGAAATGAAGCCGTCGCATGACAAAGGCGATTTATTTTGATCATGTGATCCTATTGATAGTGTTTGCAGTGAGTTTGCGCAATGCGTTTCTTATAGTTACAACCCTTCCTCGTTCTTATACAGTAATTATAGTGTAAGAAAGATAATTGTTTTTGTGTTTGCACCAGGATTCCTCTTTAAAATTACACTATAAAAGTTATGGTACTGCAACACCAGGCCGACCCATCGCAAGGGTGGGCGCTCCAAGAATCCTTTTCCTGTTCCAAAATTCAGCGGAGGGAACAAGTAGATGGTTTATCACTTACAGTAATATGAATTAAATGAGACAAAATTTCAACAATGGTGCTGCACATGGTTGTCGCCATTTGCAAAGGGGTGGAGTCAAATTATGAGGATCTGGAACGTGATTGGCTACATTATTTTATAAATACATTCCATTGTAAGAGGGCATTTTCTGTATGTTTATACCTGTATAAAGTAAGCTTGTTATGATATATGCATAATAATGGTTATAACTATAAACCTCGGAGCATATGGACTTTTTCGCTTGTGCTTAAGGCCCGGTAATAATGGTTGCTTGAGCTTGCGCTTATGCATCATGCTTGGGCTTTGCGCTTGGTTTTTAGGCATAATTTCCGGATCCAAAGTTTTTGATTTTTAAGCGTGAACACAAGCTCACTTTTAAAAAAAATGGAGGTCCCCAGCACCGATCTAACGGTTTTGGTTCGCGCTTACGCTTGAGCTTAAGCGCCCATTTACTCGGGCTTTAGATCGGTGTAGGGACATCCATCTTTTTTTTAAAGTGCGCATACGTCCACGCTTAAAAATCAAAAAAGTTGAGAAAGGAAACTATTCCTCAAAACCAAGCACGAAGCCCAAGCGCAAAGGATACGCGCAAGCGTAAGCACCCATTTACTCCGGGCCTTAGAAACCCATTGCGCAAACTCACTATAGTGCAGTATTTTAGTTATACTTCTGTCATAACTATATTTTATGATAGTTCCTGCATTTTATAAAGCATGAGAAAATGTGAAACTATCATGCCATGTTTAGTATATCTGAAACAGAAAAGATTATACACCATAACCATGAGAAAATGACTGCACAACACTAACAACAAACCCTATATAAAAATTCCCAGAATTCAACAATAAAACACCCCATGACAATACAAAAACACGCATGCAGAATACTCTAAACCAACCCCCAAAATTTATATCTGGAAAATAGACCATCTGTCACATCCCCATTTACCCACAAACCCCACCCTAAAACCCTCCCAGCCTGCACCTGGCAAACAAACCAAAATAAAAAAAAAAAATCCAATGTTATAAATTTATTCGCATTTTGCATTTCACTTTCACTCACTTTTATTTTTTTTCTTTAATAAATATTAAAAGAGAAAACTGCATTGATAGAAACGAGATGTAGCAAATCGTGGCACGCAACTATATATTATTCTACACAGACATGCTATTATCCTGTTTAAAATAACAAACAAGTTAAAACTAGCATTTTTTGCCCCTTACCTCTTTTGAAAAGTGCTCGATGAATCATTTATTTACTTTTATTTCCTAACCCCGAAATTCGATAAAATGCACGGCTTGTTATCGACTGACATCTGTACATATAACTCTGACTGTTTACAGTTTTTCCTATATATTTGTTGCTAATGGTTTGGCCTTCAACAAATTAAGGGATTAATGTCATCTCATTGCAGATTAGTGTCACGAAATTAGTGTATCATTTCATATCCAATGGCTTCATTTCCTTATAAAGTTAACAAGTTTGAAGCTGAGTTTTCTTAATATGTTTAGATGAATTGGTTTTTTTTTCTTCTTTCTTGAGCTCTCTGTATTCTTTCACTTGGCTTTTCTATTAATCACTTTTCCTTCTTTTGTTCTTGGTACATGCGAGGGATGTATTAATCAGTAATGGGATGTGTTAGTTCATCTTAGTTGATGGTTTTTACCTTAATGAAAATTTCAAGATTCGATGCTGTACTGGGTTGATGTATAATGATGTGTTATAATGCTACAAGGATACAGTAGCAGAGGGTTTTTTGAAGATTGTCTTGTTTTTGTTAATTGTTGAGTATTGTTGTTCATTGTTGTATTACATAATCCATGAAAACTCAAAAAAAAATCCATTGTTGGAAAATTGAATTGTATTTATTTTAACAATGAAATTGTAATTGTTTTGATTGGAACAATGAATGTTGGCATTGTTTCAATAATAACCTCTAACAAAATTGCTTTGTTGCAATGGTGATTTCAACAATAAGAATTGTAAGTGGTTTGTCTTAAACAATGAAAGAGGTGATTGTTTTGATTTGAACATTGTTGGTTTTTTAAGCAATTAAAGAATTTTGTATCAGTGATGATTTCAATAATGAAATTGGCAAATCACATTGTTTCAGTAGTGATTTATACAATGAGAACAATGAAAATTGTCATTGTTTTAACTTTAAACAATGAGAATAATAAAAATTGTCAGTCATAAATTTAAACAATAAGAATTATCATTGTTTGGATGTAAACAATGAAAATACTAATATATCAAATTGTTTCAATATTGATCTCAACAATGAAAACATTGTAAGTTTGACACAAAAACAACTGCATTCTTACATTTTAAACAATAAAATCACAATTCCAATCAAATTCCACCAAACATATTAAATTCATTTTGCATCGATTCCTTATCAAGCACATCTACATCTACAGCATAAAGTACCAACCAAATTGTTGCATAATGCTGAAAATCTTTTCAATGCAAAAGTTCCCATTGCCATTAACTAATGGGTATTAGTGTCAACTGTCATTCCATTTTCAAGACAAGCAACAGATAAATGCAAAGGCTAAATGTGCAACCCCCATTGGTTGTCATTGTCAAGAGAATTCTAAAGCTTTGTTTCCCAACTGATAAGGTTTCTGATTAAATTATACACTAGTTGAGATCACCGGCCATATCCTATCCTGTAATTGAAAATTAGTCGTTACCACCGGCAACTGCCAACTGCGATTAAAACTGCCAATCCAGACATTTGTCGAAATCTTCGCCGAAAAGGATCTACCGCGGAAACTATCTATCCGCGGAAACCATCTATTCGCGCGATAACTTTAACCGTGAAATTTTAAACCGCGACTCGGGAATGTAAAAGCCCGTTCGCTTATTTCAAGATAGTTCAAAATGTCCTGTCATTGGTTGAGACCGCTCGCCATAGTTTGTAATGAACGTAAAGAAATAATTCCTGACCGGTTGCAGTGATTGGGCCTTAAAATTTCTGTTGTTTTGACCGGTTGGGTCTAAAAACTGATTATTTTGTACGTTTGTTTACGCTAGGTTTGGGAACGATGGTCCTTGTCCAGACTTCTCAAACAATCACAGGAAATTTTGAATAATCAAATCTGGCATGTCTGGAGTCTGTTTGAAGTTTGATCAATGCCATCTAGTGTTTATTATTCATGCTATAATTCTGACAGTTTTAAATTTGGTATACTAAATGCAAGTCAGATTGAGTGCTTAAGATTCAGGATTTAGCATTTCCGACTAACGTGAAGAGTTGAAACTTCCTGAACTGATATGTTTAGGGTAAATAATCAACACCAGACTGTGCTGACTGACCGTCAAACATTTTCGCACTCATTAACTGTTTGAGTCTATCTAGTTCTTAGCATGTTAAGCTAGCTTAAAATAAAGATAGAAGTGTTCGCATTGGTTTCTAAGAACTAGTTCTTAGAACTCCCTTTCTGTACAAGTCTGCCATCTTGTGACAGTTTCATTAGCATTAACTCATTTGAAGCATTTTTCCGTAGTCCTGATGCCGAAATCAGACTCAGAATGAAATAATTAGTCAGAAAACCTTTTTTAATCACAGAATAAAGCCAAAAATAACAACTTTAACATTAATTTAATAATTTAAATTTCTGGAAGGGTAAATTACAAGTCATTGCCATTGGTCAATAATGCTTGACCTCACTTCTTTTTGTTCACACTTTGCCACAGTGGCGCTTCAAACTAGGGGTGTGCGATATCACTTTAGCAGCTATGCGATGCGATATTTGAAAAATATCTCATTGCTTGCAATATATCGCAATATCGCAAGATATTGCAGATTTGATAGCGCACGAGTTGCGATAAGAAGGGCACAGAAGTTCATGCAAATGCATATTTCTTTTTTTGTTTTTTGTTGGTGATTAATTTACTCAAATTTTTGCCATTTTCATATCGCACTTGCGATTGTTTATCCAAGTGATATATCGCAAATTAGCTATTTTTGAAAAATTGCAATATTTTAAAATTAAAATATTGCAATTGTGATAATATCACAAATATCGCACATCCCTACTTCAAATAGGATTGAGGATGGTAGCATTGGTTCTACTACAATTGAACATTCTCCACGCTTATCCATTCATGGTACTATTTTAACTACGATTCAACGATTCAGCCCATTTTTCTTTAAGCATAGTTAAAAACAATTCTAAAATCACAGTAAAAATTGTTATAGTATACCAGTATATACAGCTTAACTGCTAAGAAATTTCACATTAAAATTCACATTGGATTTATTTTTGGAAATCTAATTTATATTGTAGCATAGAACAAAATCATACTTTGCACGCAATCCGATCACTTCCGATCACCAGTGACCGGAAACCAGGCAAAACCGACTCGGATGCAAAGCGTCACATACTGTATGCAAAACCATTGGAAACAAGATCGACCTAAAAGTTGATATGCCAACAGAAGAAATGAAAAAAGAAAAAAAAAGCCGAAGCGAGCGCGAGTCGCCCGAAAGCCAATGAAAAGCAGCGCCACAGCGTTCGACTGGCAACGGGTTCTGTGAATGACAGCTATTGAATCAGTCATGTCATTCGAAATTCAAAACCTCCTCACCAAATTCAACAATGCTTTTCTTCCAACAAACTTAAACATCGCCGTTCCAGAGTTCCAACTTTGTGGAACTCGCTTTCCATCCATCATGCCGGTCTTTGAAAGATGGATAAATAAGGAATGGGAAGTATTCAAATACCCAGATGTTGGTGATTGTCTTTGGCTAGCTTTGTTGAAGATTTTGTGTCACTGCCCATTGGCCGGAGGGGCAGCCGGGTCATAATGAGATCGATCAAGGGAGTTGGATGAAATGGGAATCTTTACAAAATCTTTCAAAATATCTAAAATCTTTACAAAATCTTACAAAATCCCAAAAATCTTTACAAAATCTTACAAAATCCCAAAAATCTATACAAAATCTTTACAAACACAAAATCCCAAAAATCTTTCAAAATCTTTACAAAATCTTTCAAAATCTATACAAAATCTTTCAAAATCCCAAAAATCTTTACAAAATCTTTCACAATCCCAAAAATCTTTACATCATCTTTCAAAATTCCAAAAATCTTTCAAAATCCCAAAAATCTTTACAAAACTTTCACAATCCCAAAAATCTTTACATCTTTCAAAATTCTAAAAATCTTTCAAAATCTTTACAAAATCTTTCTAAATCTTTCAAAATCTCAAAAATCTTGTCAACGAATATCCCGAATGTCGGTCTTATATATCTTTTCGTTGACGGATTTAATTTGTTCTTACAGGTGTTTAGATCCCTTGAATTGCAGTTATAAAGATGTTTTAACCATTTGAAGTTCATATGACTTCAATTTTAATCAACTCATTCAACCAAATGAGGTCAATTTCAAATAGCCGTTAACGGTAAGAAAAATGGATCAAATAATTTGAAAATAAAGATTTAGCTGCAAAAAAATTGTGTGGAATTGAATTCCACTAACAGGCTTCAATTAATTAGATTAATTTTAAAGATATTTTTATATTTTCAAACCTTCAAGGAAGTTTCAAGATGGTGGGCCATTGCTTGGCCAACCTGAGTCTCTTTTCACTCGAAGTCTGTGCATGGTTTGGATTACATGGTTTTAAGGACCCCAACAAAGTTTGAAGAATATACACCTAATACCCCGTTCGCACTAGCGATTTGAATCTAGATTCAGACCACTATCCAGTTAGTGCAAACAGAACCAGATTAAAATTATCGTGATTAAATGTCGAGAAACTAGATTAATCCAATCCAGTTCTACAAACTAGATACACAAATAATCTAGTTTCAAAACCGTCCCATCGTGCATCGCGCCTGCAAAACGTGCATTTGATTGGTGTTCAGTTCCGCCATTTTGTGGATAATTGATCGATTACTTATTGCAACATTCATCGGTAACATTGCCTGGTTATCCCGAGCAGTGCAAACGGTTGCGATAATTTGAAACTGGAATTTGTTAACTAGATAGGATTTTTATCTAGTTTGAACCCAATCCAGTGTAGAGTGCGAACGAGGCATAAAGGCCGTGTGCTGGTAAATTGAGAGGAAAAGTGTACAGTATATGTTGAAGTACAGATGCCGGTGTGCTGTTTAAAGTAATAAAGCTGACAAATTGTTGTTTCCAAATTTTTTTAATTTTATAATTCAACTATACATAATACTACGAGGAAAAGTGAAATTAACAACAAGAAATAACGTCAAACTTGTGCGTTTTGGTTGGAACTACTTCCTCTCATAGCAGTAACACTGCTTGTGTAAATTGCCGCAACCAATCAGATCGCGCACTTTTCCTCTCAATTTACCAGCGCAAGGACTTTAGGTTAGGCTAATTTTCTGATAGTTTAATATTTTTCAATGTTTTGGTCCTGATGCATCCCGATTGACCGAAATCCATCACAATCGATTTAGTAAAAAACTAAAAATTTCACATGTCAAGTCATAACAGTAAGAAACAGATTGAATTCCATTAAAGACTATTCACACTTGACAGAATTTTCTCCAAAGAACGTTCTTCTGCCGGTAAAAGAACATTCAGATACCGATTTTTCATCATTTTTTCTTTCTCGCACTTGTGACTTGAGATGAATCGATTTTGTCTTTGATTCTTTTGTTCCTAGTTCTTTGTGCATAAAATTATTTTGCTATAAGCTTATGATTGGTAGTTAGCACAGAATTTATCTGATTTTTAAATCATTACAGAACAGAGAGTCGAACCATAATTTATAAACGTTTCGGTTTACGGTTACGTTCCAAATTATTTTTCGTTTTTGTTTTTCGTCTCGTTCCTAAGTTTTCAATTTCGTTCCGGTTACGTTTTCGTTTTCGGTTCAAAACCGGTTTTGAATTAAATATTTTGAATAAATTCGAATTAATTTTTATTTATTGAACGGTGGTGGTTTGATTGAATATTTCAAAACCGGACGATTGTTTGAAGTTAGAATTTTCGAATTCGATATGACGTTGACGTTGTTATATCGCACAATGACATTTTCCTTAGCAACGAGATTGTCAGTCAACGAAATTGTGTTAATCAAGATTTTTGTTAATCAACGAGATTTGTTCGTTTTATTGAAAAATTGAATTCAAATTTTCTTTAAAAATAAAAAAAATTCTGGGGATAAAAATGTTCCTAATTCCAAACCGAAATGAACCAAAATTTTTATTTTGTTCCAGTTTCATTTTCGGTTTCTTAATTTTAAAATAATTTGGTTCGGTTTCGGTTACAGTGCAACCTAAAATTTTGTTTAATTTCAGTTTTCGTTTCCGTTCTGGTTCGACTGCTTATAGTAAATTAAAAAAATTGAAAATAATTGTGATTACTATTTTAATACTGAAGTTTCATCTGTATAAATTTCATAACATTTTAAATAATCAGACGTGTTTCACGAAAAACTCCAATATTGTCGACCGGTCGTCGGACGGATTTTCCCTTCTTTAAACAATGACATAATCAAATACCCTGTCTCCCTGGAAAATCAAAACCGGCTCAGAAATTCCATTAAAGTCTAAAACTTTCGCATGATCCGAGCAACATCAATAATGAAAAGCAGCAAAGAATCACTTAGTCCTGTCGTCGGCACCGGTCTTGCATCGGCCTACGCTCGTTTTCCATGGATGAATGCATTACCTGACATGAGCACCCAGAGTATCTAGTTAACCTTTTCGTCGGTCTCTATCGACTTACTACAGATAAGATGCTAAATATAGTCTTGCATGATGCTTTGCATCCTCAACAATGAGGATCCAGTCTAGTCTCACCTCACATCGATAATGAAATTTCTATTGGTCGATATACACGTGGGAGGAATTTGTTGTTTTGCATTTATTGACTGGAAAATCAGCCTGTGGTTTGAGTTAATTGTTTGTTCTGTTGATGAATTGGGTGGGGTTGTCAGTCTGGAGGTTTGAGAGACCTTAAACAACATGTCTGTCTGTCATTCTGTAGATTGATAATGCCATCCGGCCAATAAAAAAGTTACTTGTGATCAGTGTTGCACGCACTGCGGCTACTAGTAGTGGTGCTACACTAGCACCGGTACCGCTACTGTAGCGATGCTTGTAGTGCGCTACTTTTTTAACTAAAGTAGCGCACCTAGCGACGCTACTTTATGAATGATCAAATCATCAAATTTCATGACACTCGTGTTAGTAATAGCACGAGTTCTTTCAAATACATAACACAAAATTTACGTGTTAAATCTCGTGTTCGTGCTATGTAAAACGAGAACGAAAAGTTTTTGAATGGGCCTAGTGTGTTCTAGTTGCCATTTTACTCCTTATTGGGAGTTTTGATGCAATTTACTCCGTAAAGAAGTATTCATATAGATACTCCTGCAAGTTTAGTAGTATATTTACTTTTGAAAGGTATGTTCCTACTTCTAAAGGGATTTTGCATTTTGAAAGGAGTGAAGATAATCCCAAAATAGTCAAAGTGTGATTATACTCGCATAGAGCATTCAATGACATCTCTAGGAAATAATAAAAGTCCTTAAAGGAGTAACCTAAATACCTGCATGAAGCAGGTAATTTTTGAGGGAGTAAAAATACATCAATAATTCAAGGAGTAATTTTCAGGAGTAATTGTACTTCTAAATGATGTCCTAATACTCCTTTAAGCAATAAATTTATTGATGGATTAGTTTCAATGTCATATGAATGCAGAAAATCATTCTGGAGTCAAACTATTCCAAACAAGGTATAATGTTTACTCTTCAGAGGAGTTAGTAGTTATTACACCATCTGGGTGTAACAAACAATTACTCCTTCAGCAAGTTAAATAAAACTTGCAACTTTACTAGTAACTGTGTCTGTTTCACTGTGGTAGTTTAGATACTATTTTAGGGCATAATAAGAAATTACTCCTTATGGAAGTTTATTTAATCATCAAAGTTAAGGAGCAAATATAGTTCAAATCAGGAGTTGGCCATGGAACAAGCTCAAAACTCCCAATTTGGAGTAAATTGCCTACCTTTTTTCTATGAGTGTATATTAAGTAACTTTTTTTTATTTTTAATATACTTCTACATATGTGCCATTTGTCGCACGGAGCACATCCAGACGATATTCAATTTCTTGCCATACTCTATGAAGCGTCTGGGGTTATGCTTGCAATGGCATCAATGATTCTTGAACGCAGCACACTTGCGGTTTGCATAAACTTTTCATGCCATGCATAAATTGTTTTTCGTGAAGGTGGGAAAAAAAATTTTGAGTTACATTTAAATCATGATTTAAATCATAGACAAAATGGCACATATTCCAAATAATTGATGTAAATTTTGATTTAAATAAAAAAAATTATGGTTTTTGAATTTCTAATAAAAATCATGGTTTTTTCCAAGCCTGGTAGAAAATCGCGAAAATTGCGTCACAAAATCAAAATCACAATTTGATTTTTAATAAGTGAACTAAAATAGTCAAAATGTGAATTTTTGATGAAATTTCGCCATCTGTTGGAGAAATTAAGAAACTTCAAACCATTTCTGATGTAAAAAAAAAAAAGACCACTAGATTTATTAAATTCAAATATTAATTACACGACTCAACTTTTGAATTCTATTTAACAAAATATCTCCTTGTTTGATGGTCGCTTGATACTGGTAATTTTTACTATCGGGTCGATTAGTTTCGACGATTCCGCCGACTTTATCGATCTTACAATGAAGACGACCGGCAGCGATGTAACGCGCCAATTCCCTGAAATTCAAAAATGAGAAATTTAAAAAATAAAATTCAAGTTTTAATTAAAAAATTATAAAAAACATACTTATCTTAAGCAATAAATTTATTGATGGATTAGTTTCAAGGTCATATGAACGCAGAAAATCATTCTGGAGTCAAACTATTCC